>JADLZK010000065.1:0-55089 GCA_015847255.1 Hyparrhenia diplandra
CGCGGGTTTCGGTTCTACGGGTTCCCGGTTTGGTCTTTGGAATTTCACCCGGTTTTTTCGAGGTTGAGTTCGGTTTTGGTTTGGTTTGGGTTTAGTTTTTCCACCCGTGGATATCCAATGGATATCGAAATAAATCATTTAGAATTAAAACTCATGTTTTATAATATGTTAATAATAACTTATTTACTTAGATTATTAAATTTATTCAAAGTTGACTCATGAAAATATTTATTATTTGTTGTCTCTTGTTTTATACATGTGAACATGTATATATATATCTGGGTATCCGTTCGGTTTAGGGTTATCCGCGGGTTTTGGGTATCCATTAGGGTTTCAGTTTATCAGCGGGTTTGGTTTTGGTGATGGATTTCCACCGGGTGGTTTGGTTTCGGTTTCGATTTCGGGTTTCGGTTTTGGGTGCGGGGCTCCACCCGATCGAACCCGACCCGTTGCCATCCTTAATATCTATCTTTGTGTTGTATTTCTCTAAATCATGTCTTTGCGTGGATGTTTGATTGCGGACTGAAATGATGAGTGAGCAGTGACAATGGTGTATATTCATGTTTGCGATGGTGTTAAATTTATGATTTCGCGCATGAATGAGGAGCGGATGTATAAGACCGTGAACAATCACTAGCACGATGTCGGATGTGAAACAACCCGAATTGAGAATTGTAGATCTCACTAAAGTTATGAAACTCTCTACGTTCAAACTTTTTGATTTGACATTATCTTGTAATGGAAAACTAGCTAGGTCTCAATTTCAAAAAGAAATTTGGAAAAAATGTTTTAAATGATCTCCAAAAGACAAACTATCAAATATCCATGAAACTTTGTAGTTTTACTACCTTTTTATTTGAGATCATCTTGTCATGGGAAAACATGTATAGTTTGAAAACATTTATCTTCTGGACCCGCCTTTGGGATTATAGATTTCCATGCAGCCCAGTCCGCGGCTTGACGCGGCCGCGAAGCACGATATTTTGGCCCGGTCAGAACCGCGGCGCGGCCCGGTCGCGACGCGGGGGGCAGCGAGTGCATGCCTTGGGCGACCCTCAAGCGCGGGGGCACGTCGGCACGACGCGTTAAGAAAGGAGAGGCACGGTGAGGCTCGGTGCAAAATATAATGGTGATAATATTGTACATATTTGGTATATTGGTTCCGATATTTTCATACTTGGTATAATATTGTACAAATATCTTGAAATCATTTAAAAATGATCATGTTTGAGTGTTTTCAAAAATTGACTCGTGGGCGGCACGACCGCGGCATGGCGCGATTTGGCCCGTGGGGCGGGCACGGAGGCTTGGGTGGAACCTGAGGCCCGGTGTGGCCGCCGCGAGGGAGGCGCGGCGTGCCTCGGCTGACGGCACGGCCCGTTGGAAATCTATAAGCGGGATAGGCGTACGCCCTATTTCCTTCGGCGTGTTCAGCGGGTTTATCCGTTTATGTCTCCCACTCTCCCCTACAAGACTACCACACGCATTATTGCTGCTGTTCACCACCCCTCCGCGCTCGAGTTTCCGGCCAAAAAACCCCTTGCGGCGCTCGAGTTTCTAGACAAGAAAAAAAACCGCCCGGCGCGCCCGCTTCGCGCCATGAAAAACCTTCGGTGTTGTTTGAGGAGATTGCGTGCGGCGTCACCATGGCGGGAGAGAACAAACAATAAAAAGGTGTTCGTAGTGCTATAACATTCTGATAAAACATGAAAAAAAAAGCGAGAATACATTATAAAAAAAAGTATTAGACATGAAAGCATTTTGGAAACTTATAAAAAATAGAATATTCCATTACAAGCGGCGAGAGGATAAAATGGTACATTGTGCCAAAAGCGTTCACTTATTATCTTGACTTGTAGTTGGCTTTTATTAGCATCTTCTTGCAGCGGTTTATCATCGGGCCTACCAAATTTTAATGTTAACACATGCCCCCTCAATTTTTGGGTAAAAGTACCTTTTGCTCCAAAATTGACCATAATCCTCGAGAATCAACACTTGAATTCTTTTTGAATAAAAAACTGAACCAAACCTTTAATGGACCGGGGCATTTCAAGAAGAAATCAAGCCTACTTGAGCGGTTGTTAGGAAACTTCCCAACATGCGTTTGGCATTCCAATCTATTTTCGGGATACGGCGCCGCGATCTCATTTATGGTTTCCACGATCCCTGATTACGGCCTAAAGGCGAACGCACCGGCTCTCCTTTACCTCAATCCGGTATACTCCTTCATCTTCGCCTTCTTGCCCTCTCCTTCACTAAAATATCAAGCTCACAGATGGCGGTCCAATACGCAACCCTTGGCAGCGGGCGAGGAAAAACGGGAGAAACCGTGGTCCTCATTGCGAGTTGGGTGAGTTTCATTACTCGATCTGCTTCTTGTTTTTCTTGTAATCATTCTTAATGCAATCCTTCTCTTTTGTTTAGAGATTCCTCGACGAGAGGTAAATTTTGAAGTGCGAACTTCGATGTGAGGAAAAGCGACTCCGCCGGTCATCGGTGCGGGGTGCAAACTCGGCCTCCTCACGATTCTTCATCCTCTTCATCGGGATCGGAGTTGGGTATTCACGCTCCTCGTCGAGAGCATCCACGAGCGGAGATGAGGCGGGTTGAATGAAGTACACGGTACTCTCAAAGATGTCCTAGAAGGATGCGGAATGGGAGGACAGCGACGGCAATTCGTCGCGCGCGTCGGCGGTTTGTCTTCTAAAAACCCTGATCTATCTACGATTCAACACTTTGCTTTCCCTGGTAGAATTTGATCTTTCAATTGCGAGCTATGCGCCGAAAACCTTCGGATGGCGGCTATCGGCACCGTGATCGCGGACAAGGTAAACGCCAGCGGTGCGGCGGTGCCTGACGCCTCGACAGCGTAAGCGACCGCATCGATGATCTCGCTGCTCACGACCTCTTCATTAGTGTTGGCATGGCGTGGCGGCGATGGTGGCCGGCGGAGGAAGACCTCTCCGCTACCCGGCGGGCCGGCACCAACAACCCGGCGAACTCCGACAGCGATCGAGTCGTTGTTCGCCCGAATATGCCCGAAACGCCCGCCCGACATCGTCGAGCCATCCCTCTAGCAAAAGTCTTGAAAGGCTGTTCTAAAGCCTTTTAGTTTGCCACACTTGTTTTGCCTAAGAATCTTGCCACACTTTTGATTTGAGACATGTGTGTTTGTGGTTGTGATATATACTAACTACATAATCCATGTGCTATATATATATTTTTTTTCAAATATGTGTGGATGTTTGCTCTTGAGCAGTGGCGAGTTCTAATGAAATCTATCAAATTATCTGTCAATTTGAAAGCATATAAGCGGTATGTTGCACACGAGAATAATTAGGACAATTTTACTCTAGCGGAGCAAATAAAAATAGGCATCTCTAGCTGCTCCTATGAAGCATTTGAGGCGTTTTCCTTTTATTTTCTATTGAAAAAATGAAATAAATTAAAAAAATAGAAAGAGTCTGACGGGCTACATTGGCTCTATGGCACGCCTCACCAAGCATGCACGGGAGAATCGGGAATAGACAAATGTATGAGGATCAATGAGGCGGATGGCGCTTGCCGCAGCTGCGGCAATTCAACCTTTCTTTGTCCCGGTGGCATGCCTAGCGAGAAGGACGCGATTGTCACGCGGCCGGGCCAGCGGTGCTCCCGCCCGCGAAGAAAGGCGGGCGTCTTCTGCGGCGGCGGGAGATGCGGTATCGGTGAATCTGGTATATCTGGCGATGTCGGATAGTGCGTATCTCGATCTGACAACCCAAATCGGGGGAAGTATTCGGAGTGCGTCTGGGCTGGTCTGTCTGAGTATCGGATGGATTAACACCGTCCTCGTCCCCCGGTGCCTCGCGAGGATGGAAAGCGGGCATCGGTATAATGATGACGCTGCGACCAATAGCGGACATGCGCGCGCGGCGAGGCGGCCTAAGCCTCTCGCAAAGCTATGCGCTCTATAGCGTGTAAATGTTAGAGGCGCTCTATCAAAGGCGTTGGTATTCATTCACGTTTGCTAGCCTTACCGGTCAAGTCGTCGCGGGCCTCACGCGGTCGCGGCCCGCTCTAAAAAAGCCTACTCCCTCATCCCAAATAAACACAATTTTTTTTTACTTTTACAAAGCGGTGTTTGACGTTCATCTTATTTAACTTTCTTCTACAAATATTATCACTTTTTTGTTATGACTTAATGCGGCGAGGAGTGTAGGATCCCGCGGTGCAAGGTTGGAATTATTTGTAATCTTGTGTTATATTTTTATGCAGGATGGTGTTTGTGATTAAATATATACTAGTGGATTCCCAGCGTTCTGCGGTATGGAGGAGAATTCTATGAGTTACAATATTACTATCACCCTCCTATTCTTTTTCTTTTTTTCTCCTTTTTTATTTTTATTTTTATTTTCTTTTTTTTTCCTATACCAACAGGTCCTACTTATAATTCTATCAAAATATATCCACGTGAGATCTTATTTTAAAGGATTTATTAAAATAAATTCAATGGTGCAATCGAGAATTTGATTTATTTTTTTTGGTTCAAGAGTTATAACCCTTTTTATGCTCATAGATATGTGGGACATGTTGATGATGTGGCACAAAGGAAGGGTTAGTGGGCTGGTGAGGTGGCATGCTAGTGGGGTGATAGTGGGATGGTGAGGTGGCATTGTGTTACTCTAAATCATGTCTTTGCGTGGATGTTTGATTAATTGCACTTTGAAATGATGAATGAGCAGTGGTATATTCATGTTTGCGATGGTGTATAATTAAGATTCATGAACAATCACTAGCATGGATGTCGGATGGAAACAACCAAATTGAGAATTAATTGTAGATCTTACTAAGTTATGAAACTTTCTAGTTTAAAACCTTTTGATTTGGCATTATCTTGTAATGAAAAACTAGGTCTCAATTTTTTTAAAAATAAAATAAAATAAATGAAATTTGGAAATTTAAATTTTTTGAATGACCTCCGACAAACTACCAATATAAAGACTGTAGTTCCCAAATATCCATGAAACTTTGTAGTTTACAACCTTTTGATTTGAGATCATCTTGTCATGGATAAACATGCAGCGATTCGAGACATCTGATCGCGTATTGGGAAAAGAAGCGTCTGCGGCAAAAATTAATACGTCCATTTACTTGCTATGATGCGTTCAGCGGGCCATGCATGTACGTCGTTGCTTTCGGCAGAAGCTCCGAAGTGCTCACCGACCGGCCAGCTCAAAAAGCCTTGCATTATATATTGTGAACACACCGTATTATTCTTGCTCACCGGTGAGGGCGGCTTACATTCGCGTTGCCGCGCTCAAGCTCAAGCAAAAAGCCCCACCGTGCATTTGCCGCGGAAACCATGGAGAACCTTCAGCGGGGAGTTGCCGAGGGACATTGCGCTTCACGTCGCCCACGACATGAAGGATCCTATGGAGGACCTATACAATCTCACGGGCCACACATTGCACGGACACAAGGCGCGCATGCGGCGGCGCCATCTTTGGACCGGAGCATCCAACTGCGGTGTGCTAGCGACCGGGCGGGCGGGGTCGATGTCGACCGGCGGCTCACGTCTGGCAGGGACGTATACTGCTCCTACGGTGTCAGCGTGAGTCTCATCATCGAGCTTCGCCCGGTCGGCAACGAAGGCGTAACCCGGAGCGAGGCATGTTTGCCATGTTCGTGGAAGGCCGCGACACCGTCGCCGCCTCTCGACAAGGCTGAAACAAGCCCTTGACTTAGGGCATGCACATGCTCGCTATGTGCTGCACGCCTTACACTCTACGAGGCGGACGCCGCCATCGCCGATGGCGACCATGGCGAGAGGTGTTGCGAGAGATTGAGGAAGAAGATACGGCGTGGTGGCAAAAATGTTGGGGAGCTTGAGCTGCGCGCACTTCAATCTTTGCAATGGCGCGTGGTGGCGGACGCCATTGAAGGTAAGCGGCCGTCTTCCTCCTCGGCCCCAATAGGTGCCTCGCCATGGCGGGCATCGGTGCGGATGGGAAGATGAGGCACACAAATTTTACTACGACTCGGCGGCATGGCGGAACGATGAGTATAGTGCTAACGAGGATTTCATCCACTATGGCATCTTTGAGTCACGGGGTGTCTTGCGGCGTGGAGTGTAGGATTGGCGGCGAGTGTGATAGGTTAATCGCTACTACGGAAGCGGTGGGCTCGATCTAGAGGATGATGATGCGGTGCGGCGAGGGTGCGTGTTGTGTGCATGCATACGCGCGGTGATGCATGTATGCATTGGTCACTATGTAAAAAGGCTAATAACCGCCCGGTCGCCCCGGAGCGTCGCTTATAGCGTGCGTCTGTCTTGTCATACCTCTTGCCCGGCGGTTTGGGCGGCGTCGATAATAGGTGTCGGCGGTCCCACCGGCCAAAACAGCGTCTGAAATAAGGATAATTATAGGCGGCGCATCTACCCGGACAGCGTCGCATTTTCCGTTGGTGGCGTTTTCGTTTCTCCCGGATCTGAGGCGGCGCGTAACGAGCGCATTTTCAAACCAAAGTAATGCGCAAGATTCACCATATCTTAGACAGCGTTTAAGCGCGAGCGCATTCTTGGAGCGATTCGTGCGTGGATGCGAACACTAAACCACCCAGCGTGTTCGTATCACGGACACTCTTTGGTGCCACCCGTATGCGATTCGCGAGTGTTACGAACCGTGTCTCTTCCGCGAGCGCTTGGAATGTGCGAAGGGTCATGCGATCCGCGTGTATTAAAGTCAGCAGCGTTTAGATTTGAGCGTTTTACGGGGAAAGCGTCCCTGGCGTATCCGTATAGTTACCGGCCGCGCCCAATTACACAGGCGTGTTTAGTCAACGGCCGTCTGTCTTGCTTGAAACTGTGCGGGACATTGACGGTAAGCGGTGGCGTGGTGGGTGGGTGTGCGCGTAACTTTCGCCAGCGATTCCGATCAGCGGCGTTTTGTTAGAGCGATTTGTATCACCGGGGTATGCATGATACGAAGCTGTTTTCTGACGGCGTGATAATGTAGAGAGGCGTCGCGAGTCGACGGTATGCGTAGCGTTCGGAAATATTGTAGGCGCGTGTCAATATCTGGGCGGCTTGGCGGTCGGGCGCGTAGCGATCCCGTCCATTCTGATCGCCACGTTTATCGGGAGGCGGTTTTATAGCAGCGAGGTAATGCGTACATATCACGGTTATTCTGAATGATTGGACCCGTATGCGTCGATCGGCGTTTGTATGAGTCTTGACGATTGGTGGTGGTATGTGTCGGTAACTAGAGTATCTCACCTCGGACATTGGATAAAAGACAAAAAGTTCTATATAATACATTACCCAAAGCCAAGAATGTTCTTTTACAGCACCCGCAGTTACTTACGATTTATGGTACATTAGCATTCGTAAGGAAGTCATAACCATGCTTGATCGAACTGATTAGCAATCTCAAAGGGCGAGGAAGGCATCTATCTTTGGCGTAGTTAATCGATTCGACAAGCGAAAGTCCCCATCGGTGGTGATCGATGAAGTCGCCCTTCTTCTGCTTTGCTTCTTCTTCTTCTTCTTCGACGAGGAATGCGTAGAACCCGCCCGGCCTTAGAGTATCCGGCGAGGGAAGACACTCTACGGTTACTGCGCGATTCTTGTACTCGTTAACATCAAGGCGGGCACAATAAGTTGTAAGTCGGCGTGGGTGGAGCCGCGGACCCATGATCAACTTCAAAGGCGTTCCGTCCTTGCCTATAGCGCCCGGTGACACATGGCCCTCATCTTGAAGAAAGTGGTTCAAAACACGGGGTAACCGGCATTTGCACGGTGCACTTGATATACAAGGCATCGATGGCCAACACCACCGGTATGCTGTGCGATCACGAACTCCCTTTTTGCCAAACTCGTTGGGAGGAAGAATCCTCCACTCACGGTCGAGGCCAGCGAGCATACTGCCTTTGTTTGGACTTTGGACACGGTTACCTCGGTTTCGTTGATGAAGTCCTCCGCGGCGTGGCATCGCCGCGTATTTATCGTGTCGATGTGCAGGTATCTGTCATGCCGTGATGACCACATCTCGGCAAAATTAATGCGGTCTCTCGGGCATGAAGATCTTTGCCGATTCTTTGTGAGATGACTCCATTTCTACGTGTTTTTTGCGGGGAAGAAAGCGGTGCGCTTCTTAAGTAGATGGGGTCTCCAACGGCGGTTACCGATCGCGAATGGTTTCGTCGGTTGAGTTGCGTCCGTTGGAACTTGTGAACAATCCATTAATCATTGTGGAAGTTCAAATGGCGGATTGATGCAATGGTGCATCCGTTTTTCGAGTTGGGCGTGGTTTTGGTGTGGATGCGTCGTGGAGTGCGAGAGTTGGCCGATGCGCTGGGAGGCGATGTCGCCTAGAAGTAAGCCCTCCTCTACGGCCTCCACTGGTGGAGTTTGGCTCTGGTGCCCGGCGATGATTGGAAGCGGCCCGGCGGCGATAGCGACGGATCTCACGAAGGCTGCGAGGAAGATGAATAGGAGCTTTCTACTTCTCTGTAATTTTTCTTTTCTTGTGGATCTGTTTGTAAATGGGCGATGTAATGCGTTGAGATAAATACATTTCCTTCTCAAAAAAATCGCGTTGTGCAACCCGGTTTTTATTAATTGTACACGCACATCTTGGGACGGAGCATCCCACTAGGCCGGGTCTTTGCGGCGGCGGGTCGGCGTTAACGGCTATATGCGGGCGGGCCGCCGTACTACTCATGCGAGTACAGCGTAAGTCTCATCGGCAAGCTTACGGGCGGCAACCGGGGCGTGGTTGAGCCGGGCATGTCTATCGTGTTTGTGGAAGGTTGCCTCACCGTATCGCCGCCTCGACAAATTTGAAACTTACCGCCGACTCGGGGCATGTGCTCGCCCGATGCGTGCACGCTCTTCTTCTCTGGCGAACGCCCCATTACCCCGTGATAGCGACCATGCGAGAGGTGTTGCGGGGAGATTTACTAGCGACATGGCGGCGGCGGCGGCTGCCTCGACTTCAGGTAGCGCCGCGAGCACTTGAGGGCGGGCAATAGAAGTGTTGAGCGATGTTGTGCCCTGCTATCAAGAGTGGCGGCATCCTCCTCATCACGGCCCAACCGGGCCTCACCGGGGCGGGCATCGGTGCATATTGGGGAGACAAGCTGCGGCGCCACGGCGCAATGGGGGCCCGGCTGCGGTGGGTGTCTTTGCCGATGAGGAGTGTAGGATCAGCGTCGGCGTGGTATGTTCTTCCTTGCTGCGGCGTTAGTATAAGCGTGAGGTCGGTCTACATATATGTTACTATGTGTGTGTGTGTCGTGTGTACATTTATCTAGCTTAGCTCTAGGTAGATGATCTAGATCGATCAAACAACTTTTGGTTGTGTGCATGCATGGATTGGTTGATGTTAGGTTATTGATTCTCGAGTAGCATGCGTGATGAACAACGGTGAGATGTTTTAATTCGTTGTAATCCTTGTGTTATATTTTAATTGTGTGGTATAGTGTTTGTGATTTAATATATGTGTTGACACAAAAATACGTCTCTGTGTGAAAGGTCCTAATGGCTAGGGGGGGTGAATAGCCTATTAAAAATTCTACAAACAACACTAAGCAAAGGCGGTTAGTAAATAAGATGGCGTAGCAATTAAGCAAATGCTTCAAGCTAGCTATGCAAGCCTCCTAGCAATTCTAGCAATTCTATGATCTCTAATCACACTCAAAAGCTAGGTTGCTAAGTTACTCCTAGGTGAACAATATATGCTAACTATTTCTACCACTAGGAGCTAACAAGGCTAAGCAAGAGAAACTAAGCTACACAAGTAAACTAGCAAAAGTAATGCAAAGGAGCTAGAATACAATACCACCCGCAAAGTGTAGAGGATGATGCCAATCACCGTGTACAATGAGAAATCTCCAACGAGCTCAAGACAATAGACACGATGATTTTTTCACATAGGTTCACGTGCTTGCCGGCACGCTAAGTCCCCGTTGTGGCGACACACTCACTTGGCGTATGCTAAGCTTAATGGCCGTGCCAAATCCCTATGGGAGCTCAAGCAAGCGATCACAAAGAGAGGGTCCAACAAGCCACGAGCAATCCACTAGTGCTCCTTTCGCGAATCTCCCGCGGGGTAAGGAATGACCCCTCACAATCACCACCGGTGTGGCCTCGAACAAGCTCCAATCGAGCTCAACACCGCCTCTTGCTCCAAGCCGCTAGGGGCAGGGGCGAATTCCCAAGAAAACAAGAATCCAGCGGCTTCTCCAGGATGAAGTGCCTCTAGATGCAACCGATGCAAGCAATGCACTTCTATCACTCTCAATCTCACCAGAATCCGAGTTAGTGATGGGGAGATGAGTGGAGAGAGTCTCACAAGCTCAATAGCAAGTTGGAAGCTTCAAATGTGCAAGAGAGAGCTTGAAACCGGGCAAACCCATATATATAGCCTCCTCCAAAGAAAAGAGCCGTTGCCTTCAAAGTGGGGTGCATCAACTCAAGTTGGAGAAGTCAATAATGTTCAATTCTCCCTTTAGCATGCAAAACCTTTTCTCATCAAGTGGCTTGGTGAATATGTCGGCTAGTTGATCTTCGGTGCCAATGCCCATGATACAAATGTCACCCTTTTGTTGATGATCTCTTATGAAGTGGTGCCTTATATCAATGTGATTTGTTCTTGGATGTTGAACCGGATTTTGATTCATCTTTCTAGCACTTTCATTGTCACAATACAATGGAACTTTGTCAAATTTGAATCCAAAATCCCTCAAGGTTGACCTCATCCAAAGCAATTGAGTGCAACAACTTCCCGCACTAATGTATTAAACCGGCGGTTGAAAGAGCAACACTATTTTGCTTCTTTGAAGACCATGATACTAGTGAACTTCAAGGAATTGACATGTGCCACTTGTGCTCATTCTATTGATCTTGCATCCTCCATAATCGGAATCGAATATCAATCAAATCAAACTTGGATCCCTTTGGATACCATAGTCCAACATCTTGTGTGCCCTTCAAGTACCTCACAATTCTCTTTGTTGCCTTGAGGTGACTCTCTCTAGGATCGGATTGATATCTAGCACACATGCCCACACTAAATGCAATGTCCGGTCTTGATGCGGTTGCATAGAGCAAACTACCAATCATGGACCGATATTTCTTTTGTTCAACCATGTTGCCACTAGGGTCGGGGTCTAAGCTTCCATTGGTTGCCATAGGTGTGGACATTGACTTGGCATCTTGAAGATCAAACTTCTTGATCATATCCTTGATGTACTTGCCTTGACTAATGAATGTGTCATTCTTCAATTGCTTGATTTGAAGTCCAAGAAAGAATGTGAGTTCTCAAGCATTGACATTTCAAACTCATTGGCCATCATCTTTGCAAACTCTTCACAAAACTCTTGATTGGTTGACCCAAAGATAATGTCATCAACATAGATTTGCAACACAAACAAGTCCTTCCCAATCTTCTTGGTGAAGAGAGTGGTGTCCACCTTGCCCATCTTGAACCCTTTAGAGAGGAGAAAGTCTCTCAACCTCTCATACCATGCTCTAGGTGCTTGTTTCAATCCATATAAAGCCTTCTTCAACTTGTAGACATGGTTGGGATACTTTTCATCTTCAAAACCCGGTGGTTGTTCAACATAGACCAACTCATTGATGAAGCCATTCAAGAATGCACTTTTCACATCCATTTGATAGAGCTTGATGTCATGAGCACATGCATAAGCAAGCAAGATTCTAATTGCTTCAAGTCTAGCAACGGTGCATAGGTCTCTCCAAAGTCAAGACCCTCTACTTGAGTGTACCCTTGAGCTACTAGCCTTGCCTTGTTTCTAACAACAATTCCATCTTGATCTTGCTTGTTCTTGAAAACCCACTTGGTTCCTATCACATTGTAGTCCTTTGGCCTTTCCACCAATTCCCATACATCATTTCTCTTGAAGTTGTTGAGTTCTTCATGCATAGCATTGACCCAATCTTCCTTCTTTAATGCCTTCTCAATATTCTCCGGCTCAACTTGAGACACGAATGCATGATGAGCACAAAAGGATGCCAATCTTCCTCTAGTGATTACTCCACTATTGATGTCACCGACAATTTGATCAATTGGATGATCTCTTGCAATGTTGGATGGTTGCATTACTTGCACTTGATGGCTAGGATGAGTGGATGGGCTAGCTTGTTGCTCTTGATCTTCATCTTGAGTACCACTAGTGCTTGCTTCATTTGCATCAATCTCAATGGTAGTGGTAGGCAAGGAGTGTCATCATCATCCTCAACTTGTCTAGGCGAATGTCACCAACATCCATGTTTCTCATTGCATTCTCCAAGTTGGAACCACTCACATCATCATGATTCTCAACTTCATTTTAGGAGCCTTGGGTTTCATCAAATTCCACATCATGAACTTCTTCAAGTTTGCCACTACCCAAGTTCCAAACTCTATAGGCTTTGCTTGTGGTTGAATATCAACTAAGAATCCTTCATCACACTTCTTGTCAAACTTGCCCAATCTTGTGCCTTTCTTGAGAATGTAGCATTTGCATCCAAAGACTCTAAAGTATCAATGTTGGGCTTCCTCCCATTTAGCAACTCATAGGGTGTCTTCCCAAGCATACCATGGCAATATAGTCGGTTGCTACAATAGCAAGCCGTGTTGATTGTTTCGGCCCAAAAGGAATGGCTAACATTGTACTCACTAAGCATTGATCTTGCCATTTCAATCAAGGTTCTATTCTTCCTCTCAACTACACCATTGGATTGAGGAGTGTAGTTTGGTGAGAATTGATGTCCAATTCAAGCTCATCACACAACTCTTCAATTCTTGTGTTCTTGAATTCACTTCCATTATCACTCTAATCTTCTTGATGGATGTCTCAAACTTATTTTGAACCCTCTTGACAAATGTCTTGAAAAGCTCAAACACATCATTCTTGTCATGCAAAAGAACACCCATGTGTATCTAGTGTAGTCATCAACTATGACAAAACCATACTTGTTGCCACCAATGCTAGAGTATGATGTTGGCCCAAACAAGTCCATGTGTAGCAACTCAAATGCCTTGCTTGTACTCATTGTACTCTTGGTTGGATGTGCATTGCCATGTTGCTTGCCGGCTTGACATGCTCCACAAGGTTTGTCCTTCTCAAACTTCACATCATTCAAGCCTCTAACCAAGTCATGCTTCATCAACTTGTTCAATTGCTTCATCCCAACATGACCAAGCCTTCTATGCCACAACCACCCTTTGCTAGCCTTTGAGAGTAAACATGTTGTCAACTTGGCTTCCTTGGATTTGAAGTCCACTAGATAGAGATCACCATATCTAAATCCCTTGAATATCATGTTGGCACCATCACCACTAACCACTTCAACTTCTTGACTTGTGAATATGCATTTGTAGCCAAGATCACAAAGTTGAAACCGACAAGAGGTTGTAATCAAGATTGTCCACTAGCAACACCTTGGATAGAGTCTTCTCTTGTGTGATTGCAATCTTGCCAAGACCCAAAACACTACCCTTCTTGTCATTGCCAAATGTGACAGGACTCATATTCATCAATGCCCTTGATGCTAATTGACTTGAACATATGAGAGTCCCCGGTCATGTGTTGAGTGCACCCACTATCCATTATCAATGCTCTCCTCAGGCACGGTAATTGACCTACAAAAGAGATCAATTCTTCTTAGGTACCCAAACCTTTTTGGGTCCTTCAAGGTTAGTCACCAAGGCCTTTGGTACCCACACTATGTAAAAAAAGGCATCTCTGATCGCGCGTTAAGGGCTTCTGATCTGATGCCTTAGCGTCGCCTATTAGGGTCTCTAAATGTCGACTTTCGGACACGTCGTAGCGGCGTCTGCAGCGGGCTTTAATCTGAGGCGGGATTTTCGTGCGTCTCAAACTTCCCGTCTGTAGTGAGCCCTTGTTACCTTGGCCGTGGAGCGTCGTGTCTGGGGTTTTGCTTATTTGTGGTCTACGGTATCTATAGACATACTGTCTAAGATGCGGTGTACCTCGAGGAAACCTCCTCGACCCAGCGGCATCGATGTCGGCGTACCGCGTCAAAAGTAGTGGCGCCCGGTAGAAGCGCTCTTGTAGAAGCTTCGGCGCGCGAGACCCATTTACCAAACTGGCGTGCGTAACAATGGCCGGCGCATGTCGGGGCGGCGTGCGGCGTGCAGCGCGCTATGGCGTAGCAGGCGAGGCGCGGCCCGGTGAAAGCGTCACGTAAAGCATTAGTATTATCTGAGACCCGTGCGGACGATAACCGACTGTAATACGGGCGGATTATAGACATCGCCAAACCGGTACGTGGTTTTACGCTTCATTCTGAACACGTGTGTAGATTACATGCGTAGTTCCTTATCCCTTTTACGGGACGTTCGTTTTGTCGCCCGCGTCGTAGCTTTTAAACGGAGTTCTGAGGCGTGGTTTTTCATTTGTAACTATTCCGTATTTTTTGGGCGCTTGTAGCGGATGCTCGACCGGCTGCACTGGAAATTACGGTGCGTGTCCCTTTCGGCGTGTCTGCGTTGAGGTTTCTATTCCGGATCGTTTACGGTGCTCGTGGCGGCCCGAGACTACGAGCGGTGGTTCCTGAGGCGCGCCGGAAACACATCGTTAATTATTTAGATATTCTGAGGCGGATTCGCGCGGCGAAACTATTCGAAACCCGCAGGCGGCTCGTTAGCGTGGTGGTCTGTACTTATTCGGTTATTATGCAGGACGAGGTTAAGATGGAGTGCATCTTTGTGCTTGCGAACTAGAGGCGCCTCTAGAAAGCGAGACATCTGCATTAATGATGGCGTCGCGAGACACGCTAGAACCGTCTGCTGAGACCAAAGCATTGGTATTATTAATCGTATATAATACATATACACGGTCGATCACAAAC
Organism: Hyparrhenia diplandra; assembly: GCA_015847255.1. Classification (NCBI taxonomy): domain Eukaryota; kingdom Viridiplantae; phylum Streptophyta; class Magnoliopsida; order Poales; family Poaceae; genus Hyparrhenia; species Hyparrhenia diplandra. Next base: position 14,864 of record JADLZK010000065.1, read on the forward strand.
AAATGGCGGGCGCTGCGGCATGGAAAATTCCGTGTATTTCTTAAAATTCATGTGTATCTCACGAAAATTCATGTGTATCTCGAGAATGTTCTTCACACGAGACATACCCAGTTGTTCGGGGCACGCCACCGCAGTTGTTCACAACACAAATAACACGGTTCAAATGCATGTATCCACGATCGTCATGCGGCAAGGGGAAGCGAAGGAACTCACGGTTCACAAAGCGAATACTCGCCGAGGGCTGATGATCTCTTCCATAACAAACTTGGCGATCTCCTCTCTAATATCCTCCAAATTAATCGAATTTCGGACAAATCGAAATCCTAATACAAAGAAAGGTAGGCATAAGTGTTAGATTTGTACACATGGTCTTTATTGCCAAACAAAGGTAGGCACATGATGGGCTGCGCCCGAGTTACCTCGTGGCCGGTCGGATGAACTTGTTTCATCACGGCCCGGGAAGTGGTGGGCGTGTAGAACCCACATGTCTTTTCATCGGTTTGCGGCCCTTGCTGCAAACATATGAAACACAATGGTTATTCGAATGGAAACACGTGCGTGCGAGAACTCTAAGTGAAGCACTACTTGCGTACATTCTTGTGTGGACCTTGCACGAAACATGCTTGTTTGGACCTTGCCGTCCTTTGTTGAGCCACGCCTTGATTCTCGGGCTGCACTCGAAGAGGCACTACGGACATTCTTGTCATGCGAGCCACTCCCGCATTCTCGGCCCTGCGACTGCGAGGCACTCTGGTCATCCTTGCCTTGAGCCGGTTTCCACATCGTTAGCCGATGCACTGCAAGGCACTCGACCCGTCATTGGCATGCGGCGAGTCACCGCATTCCCATCCATTGCGGCTGAGAAGGACTCGATCATTCTTTGTCATTCCCATTTAAGGCTGCGTGTCATAGGTCCTTTAGATTGACTTTCATTGAGGCGGCGAGTAGGCCTGAGGAGGTTTTGGGGAGGTAAAAGAAAGAGAGCTTTAGGAATGCTACGATAAGGCGGGCTCTGCTCCCTTTGGATCATCTTACACATACTTTGTCCAAGAGCCTTAATCTCGCTTTGTCGGAGGATCGGTAGTGTAGCCTCAAAACCGGGAGTTACATGATCAATAGAAATAATAGAATGTCCTTCGGTATTGGTTGACCTTTAAGATGTAGTTGATTCGGCTATACCATTTCCCTTGCTACCTCAACCCGGATAACCTCGAGTCTTCTTTGCAAGGGTACATGGTCTTGGCGTCGAAAATATCTCAAGCTGCGACATCCAGGTTCGTCATCCGAATCGGCTTCGCCTGCCTTTTTGCTCTTCACACCACCTACACGGCTAGGGGTGTTGGCGGCCGATGAACCATGTCCTCGATTCCAAGCGCCCAGCCACCTTAGGCGTGAGCTCATCTAGTTGAGGTCCAAACTCTTCTCTATATGCTTCGACCAGCGCACGGAGACTTCCTCTTTACGTACATGTCGGCGCAAGCCCGGCAAAACTTCAACCAGCCATACTAGACATACCCACGCTGCATACATGCGCTGCAGGGGTGCCCGGGACCTTTGTGAGCATATCTCTTTTCCCTTACACGGTGCCCTCGGAAGAAGCACGGGCGGTCTTCTCTAAAACCTTCTCGGATAAAGGCCGAGACTCTTCACGACCAAACAATTGCGAGCCTTATTACGACCACGGCGGGGCGCACCGTGCACGCAAAAAAATGCGGCGGCGGTTCCTTTGGAAAATTCAAGCCAAGGATTCTTGATGCTATTGTGGAGTAAGTAAGTGTCCTCCTTCTCCCACACTTTGAACTTTGCCTCATAACCTCCTGTCCCCGAGGCGTGGTCATGCTTGTTCTTCTCCCTAAGCCGCTTGTATCTCTCACTTGTTGCGGTGCCTCTTTGCTTAAGCCGGCTTCAACAAAAGCTGCCCAATTGTCTTTGGTGATGTATGGGTGCTTCACCGTGGCATCAACCCTTCATGACATAATTCCGCACTAGATTGCTTTTGAAGGTCAAAAACTTTTTTGCCCTCTTGTTTTGCCACAACTTCTTACATGCTATGGGCCTTAAGTTGCCTACAAACTCCAATCAATTACGGACCACGGTCCTCAAATAAAATTTCTTTGTTGCGGCGCTTAAGGAAGAGGCTGAATACGTGAGCAAGGGGACCCTTTCTCTAGCAATCGGGACACGCAAGTCTCTTCATTCTTAGCATGGCCACCTTCTCGGTGGGAAACCCGTTCGGCTTGAGCACCGTGACAACTATCTTGCCTTACGGCAGCCTTGTGTGTGTCGACCCTCCGCTTTTCGCCAGGAAAGCGGATGGCTGCCCCTCTCCGGTAAAAATCCCGAGCGCCCCCTTGTGTGGTACCATCATCTCTCTTGCCCCCCTTGGTACCATCATCTATCTCTTGCTCTGTCTCTTCATATGTAGCTCTCGGCCATCCTCTAGAGAATAAGTTGTTTCGTTGCCGGATGATGTTGTAAATGTGCCATTAGACTCCTACATCAAACACATTTAGGTTACACGAGAGAAGTCAATAGCTAGCACTAAGCAAAAAGTTAACAATAAGTAGGGTTTGTATATCACATAGCTGCAGCTTACACCATTTTCGGCGTCGTCAACAACCCGGCACACCACGACAAAGCTTCACCGGCGGTTCTAGGGGCGAGGAAAAGGTACGATCATTGTTCTATCTTGAGCATGTATATTCATCTCTATAAATAAAATAAGCGGCCGGTAGTTGCGGTTTCCTATGACAAAACCACCACGGATAACAACATTATAGTAACACTTTCGGGTGTCAAGTTCGGTATCTACTGGCGAAAATATCCATGTGAGGATAAAATTATACAGTTCAATTCAAACATATGGCTTTTTATGAGGACTAAACAAACCAGGCGAGGAGAACAAATAAAATGTCGAAAAGCTGGAAAGGAAGCGAGGAAATATGTTGGTCGTAATATGAATGAGACCATCCAACACCTTTTCTAGATTGTAAAGGTATTGAAAAGCGGTATGGAGGATCATCTTTTATACTCTTGGCCTAAACCAGCCTAGATCTATATAAGCCATATGTTTGGTACATGGCTTACTAATCAGAATAAAAGGATTACAAACTTGATTTGGGTTGGGTTGGCGTCACGACTATATCTTTGGGCCATTTGGCCACTGTCGAAGCGATATTATCTTTAACAAAATGATAGTTTTTCGTTGTCGAAGGTTATTTTCAGATGAGCCTATTGGCTGCGATGCTTGAGCCCAGTTGCGGCGTGATGAACAAGACAAGAACACACTCTCGCTAATTAGCGAGAAAACTTGAAGTGATTACTTTGGAGTTTCCTATATAGGGTGGAAGCACATTTATCATTTGCTTTAGTTCTCTTTATCTATTTTAGAGACTTGTTTTTGCTCTACCTTTTTATCCACTACTTGTAATAATTTGTGTACATCCTCGGATGTAGAGGCGGATGTTTTCTCATCCATTATCTAAAAACAAAAAAGCTCGTCACTGAGAGCAATTTGAAAATTTGGTCACACGGAAATTAGCAAGGCCTAATATTATACTGATTCATTACGTAATAGGCGATCTGTGAGGACTACACAATCCTGAGAGGCCACAGATCACAAAAAATTGCACTCCCTCCGTTCCAAATTGCAAGTCGCTTTGACTTTTTTGGTTCGTCCATTTTGCTATGTATCGGGCATATTATTGTATCTAGATACATAGCTAAATGGATGTACCAAAAGTCAAAAGCGACTCCCTCGTTCCAAATTGAAAGCGGACTTTTTGGGATCCAGCTAGTTCGCATATTAGGAATAGAGGAATACAAACAAAGCGTAGTTTAGCAAGAGGTTAGTTTAGGTGGGAAAATTTTTTGTAAGACAAGATAGTAGTAGTACTTCGACGGAAGCGGTCATTGTTCTCAAACTTGTGTATTCATCTATGAAGAAAATAGCGGCCAAATTAACACCTTTTCTCACTACGGCGAATGAAAAATTAGCGACACGGATATGCGTTGATGCACGGGAAATCGCGGAAGTAGCTCGTCGCTGAACAGATTTGAAACTTTTCGGTCACCTAGAAATTAGCAAGGCCCTAATATTATACTGAGTTCATTCGTAATAGGCGTCTGTGAGGACTACACAATCGCAAGAGGCACAAATCACAAAAAAATTGCACTCCCTCCGTTCCAAATTGTAAAAAGTCGCTTTGACTTTTTGGTTCGTCCATTTTGCTATGTATCGAGGCATATTATTGTATCTAGATACATAGCTAAATAGATGTACCAAAAAGTCAAAAGCGACACAAAGCTTGAAATGGAGGAAGTAGTTCGGGAATAGAGGAATATAAACAAAGCGTAGTTTAGCAGCAGTTCATTTAGGTAGGAAAAATTTTGTAAGACAAGATAGTAGTAGTACTTTCGGCAGGCGAGTCATTGTTCTCATGCTTGCGTATTCATCTATGAAGAAAATAGCGGCCGAAATTAACACCTTTCCTCACTACGGCGAATGAAAAAATTGAGGCGACAGGATGATGAGTTGATGCACGGAAATCCTTTGAAGGAGCTCGTCGCTGAAGCAGATTTGAAAATTTCAGTCACGGAAAGTAGCAAGGCCCTAATATTATCTGAGTTCAATTTTGTAATAAGCGATGTGTGAGGACTACACAATCCACGAGAGGCACGAGATCACAAAAAAATTGCACTCCCTCCGTTTTCAAATTGTAAAGTAAGCTTTGACTTTTTTTGGTTAGATCCATTTTGCTATGTATCGGGCATATTATTGTATCTAGATACATAGCTAAATGGATGTACAAAAAAAAGTCAAAGCGACTACTAACAAGCGGAGGAAATAGTTCAGGAATAGAGGAATATAAACAAAGCGTAGTTTAGCAGGTTAGTTTTAGTGGGAAAAATTTTTGTAAGACAAGATAGTAGTAGTACTTTCGGCGGAGCGATCCGTGTTCTCATGCTTGTGTATTCATCTATGAAGAAAATAAGCGGTAGAATTATCGGCAATCCTCACTAGGAAAAGCTGGAAAGCAAGCGAGAAATGTGTTGGTTGTAATATGAATGAGACCATCCAACACCTTTTCTAAGATTGTCCGTATTCAAAAAGCGGTATGGAGGATCATCTTTTATGCTCTTGGCCTAAACCGGCCCTAGATCTACATAAGCCATATGTTTGGTACATGGCTTACTAATGAGAATAAAAGGATTACAAACTTGATTTGGGTTGGCGTCCCGACTATATCTTTGGGCCATTTGGTATTTATCGAAGCGATATTATCTTTAACAAAATGATAGTTTTTTCGTTGTCGAAGGTTATTTTCGAGATGAGCCTATTGGCTGCGATGCTTGAGCCCGATTGCGGCGTGATGAGCAAGACAAGAACACACTCGTTAATTAGCGAGAAAACTAGAAGTGATTACTTTGGAGTTTCCCTATAGAGGGTGGAAGCACATTTATCATTTGCTTTAGTTCTCTTTATACATTTTAGAGACTTGTTTTTGCTCTACCTTTTATCCACTACTTGTAATAAGTGGCTGTGTACATCCTCGGATGTAGAGGCGGATGTTTTCTCATCCATTATCTAAAAAAAAAAAAGCTCGTCGCTGAGCAGATTTGAAACTTCGGTCACACGGAAATTAGCAAGGCCCTAATATTATACGGTTCAATTACGTAATAGGCGGTATGTGAGGACTACACAATCCACGAGAGAGGCACGAATCACAAAAAAATTGCACTCCTCCGTTCCAAATTATAAGTCGCTTTGACTTTTTGGTTCGTCCATTTTGCTATGTATCGGGCATATTATTGTATCTAGATACATAGCTAAATGGATGAAAAAAAAATCAAAAGCACACCCTAACTGAAAATGGAGGAAGTAGTTCAGGAATAGAGGAATATAAAAAAAGCTGTAGTTTAGCAGCGGTTCGTTTAGTGGGAAAATTTTTGTAAGACAAGATAGTAGTAATACTCGGCGAGAGCGGTCATTGTTCTCATGCTTGTGTATTCATCTATGAAGAAAATAAGCGGCGAAATTAACACCTTTCCTCACTACGGCGAATGAAAAATTCAGGCAACACGGATGATGAGTTGATGCACGGAAATCCACGGAAGAACTACGTCGCTGAGCGATTTGAAAATTTCGGTCACCACGGAAATTAGCAAGGCCGTAATATTATCTGAGTTCAATTACGTAATAGGCGTTTGTGAGGACTACACAATCCACGAGAGCCACAGATCACAAAAAAATTGCACTCCCTCCGTTTCCAAATTGTAAAAGTCGCTTTGACTTTTTGGTTCATCCATTTTGCTATGTATCGGGCATATTATTGTATCTAGATACATAGCTAAATGGATAATACCGAAAAAAGTCAAAAGCATTTCTAAAGGAGGAGGAAATAGTTCGAGGAATAGAGGAATATAAACAAAGCGTAGTTTAGCAACGGTTTGTTTAGTGGAAAAATTTTTGTAAAGACAAGATAGTAGTAGTACTCGATAGAAGCGTCGGTGTTCTCATGCTTGTGTATTCATCTATGAAGAAAAAAAGCGGCGAAATTATCGGCAATCCTCACTAGGAAAAAGCTGGAAAGCTAGCGAAATGTGTTGGTTGTAATATGAATGAGACCATCAACACCTTTTCTAAGATTGTCGTATTCGAAAGCGGTATGGAGGATCATCTTTTTATGCTCTTGGCCTAAACCAGCCTAGATCTACATAAGCCATATGTTTTGGTACATGGCTTACTAATCAGAATAAAAGGATTACAAGCTTGATTTGGGTTGGGTTGGCGTCCACGGCTATATCTTTGGGCCATTTAGCCTGTCGAAGCGATATTATCTTTAACAAAATGATAGTTTTCGTTGTCGAAGGTTATTTTGAGATGAGCCTATTGGGCTGCGATGCGACCCGATTGCGGCGTGATGAACAAGACAAGAACACACTCGCTAATTAGCGAGACAAAACTAAAAGTGATTACTTTGGAGTTTCCCTATAGAGGGTGGAAACACATTTATCATTTGCTTTAGTTCTCTTTATCATTTTTAGAGACTTGTTTTTTGCTCTACCTTTTTTTATCCACTACTTGTAATAGCGGGCTGTGTACATCCTCGGATTTAGAGGCGGATGTTTTTCTCATCCATTATCTAAAAACAAAAAAAGCTTCGTCGCTGAACACATTTGAAAATTTCAGTCACCTGAAAATTAGCAAGGCCCTAATATTATCTGAGTTCAATTACGTAATAGGCGTCTGTGAGGACTACACAATCCACGAGAGCCACGAGATCACAAAAAATTGCACTCCCTCCGTTCCAAATTGCAAAGTCGCTTTGACTTTTTGGTTCGTCCATTTTGCTATGTATCCGAGGGCATATTATTGTATCTAGATACATAGCTAAATGGATGTACCAAAAGTCAAAAGCATTCTTTTAACGGAAGAAGTAGACCGAGGAATAGAGGAATATAAACAAGCGTAGTTTAAGCGGTTCGTTTAGTGGGGAAAATTTTTGTAAGACAAGATAGTAGTATTACTTTCGGCGAGGAAGCGTCCGGTGTTCTCAAGCTTGTGTATTCATCTATGAAGAAAATAAGCGGCGAAATTAACACCTTTCCTCACTACGGCGAATGAAAAATTCCGCGACACGGATGATGCGTTGATGCACGGGAAATCAGCGAAGTAGCTCGTCGCTGAGCAGATTTGAAACTTTCGGTCACACGGAAATTAGCAAGGCCTAATATTATCTGAGTTCAATCTTTGTAATAGGCGTCTGTGAGGACTACACAATCCACGAGCCTGAGATCACAAAAAATTGCACTCCCTCCGTTCCAAATTGTAAGTAAAGCTTTGACTTTTTTGGTTAGATCCATTTTGCTATGTATCCGGGCATATTATTGTATCTAGATACATAGCTAAATGGATATATTAAAAAAGTCAAGCATTTCTAAAAGGAGGAAGTAGTTCGAGGAATAGAGGAATATAAACAAAATGTAGTTTAGCCTTGAGTTCGTTTCGTGGGGAAAATTTTTGTAAGACAAGATAGTAGTAGTACTCGGCCAGGCGGAGTCATTGTTCTCATGCTTGTGTATTCATCTATGAAGAAAATAGCGGCGAAATTAACACCTTTCCTCACTACGGCGAATGAAAAATTCAGGCGACAGGATGATGAGTTGATGCACTGGGAAATCAGGAAGAGCTACGTCGCTGAGCAGTTGAAAATTTAAGTCACACGGAAAGTAGCAAGGCCCTAATATTATACGAGTTCAATTCTGTATTTATAGGCGTGCTGTGAGGACTACACAATCCATAGAGGCACTGAGATCACAAAAAAATTGCACTCCCTCCGTTCCAAATTGTAAGTCGCTTTGACTTTTTTGGTTAGATCCATTTTGCTATGTATCGAGGCATATTATTGTATATAGATACATAGCTAAATGGATGTACCAGAAAAAAAGTCAAACACATAACGGAAAAAGTAGTCGAGGAATAGAGGAATATAAACAAAGCGTAGTTTAGGCGTTTAGCAGCGATTCGTTTAGTAGGAAAATTTTGTAACACAAGATAGTAGTAGTACTTTCGGCGAAGCGGTCGGTGTTCTCATGCTTGTGTATTCATCTATGAAGAAAATAAGCGGCGAAATTAACACCTTTCCTCACTATTTGGCGAATGAAAAATTACGGCGACAGGATGATGCGTTGATGCGGATAATGGAAATCCTTTGAAGTAGCTACGTCGCTGAACAGATTTGAAAATTTTAGTCACACGGAAATTAGCAAGGCCCTAATATTATACAGTTCAATTCTATAATAGGCAGTGCGTGAGGACTACACAATCCCCGAGAGGCACAAATCACAAAAAATTGCACTCCCTCCGTTTCCAAATTGTAAATTAAAGCTTTGACTTTTTGGGTTCATCTATTTTGCTATGTATCGGACATATTATTGTATCTAGATACATAGCAAAATGGATAACCAAAAAGTCAAAAGCGACTAAACGAAAGGAGGAAATAGTTCAGGAATAGAAATATAAACAAAGCGTAGTTAAACAACTGTTCGTTTAGTGGGAAAATTTTTGTAAAGACAAGATAGTAGTAGTACTCGGCCGGAAGCGGTCGGTGTTCTCATGCTTGTGTATTCATCTATGAAGAAAATAGCGGCGAGAATTATCGGCAATCCTCACTAGGAAAAGCTGGAAAGCTAGCCGAGAAATGTGTTGGTTGTAATATGAATGAGACCATCCAACACCTTTTCTAAGATTGTCGTATTCGAAAGCGGTATGGAGGATCATCTTTTATGCTCTTGGCCTAAACCGGCCTAGATCTACATAAGCCATATGTTTGGTACATGGCTTACTAATCGAATGAAAGGATTACAAGCTTGATTTTGGGTTGGGTTGGCGTCACGGCTATATCTTTGTGCCATTTGGCCACTGTCGAAGCGATATTATCTTTAACAAAATGATAGTTTTCGTTGTCGAAGGTTATTTTTCGAGATGAGCCTATTGGGCGTGATGCGAAACCCGGTTGCGGCGTGATGAACAAGACAAGAACACACTCTCGCTAATTAGCGAAAACTAGAAGTGATTACTTTGGAGTTTCCCTATAGAGGGTGGAAGCACATTTATCATTTGCTTTAGTTTTCATTATCTGTTTTAGAGACTTGTTTTGCTCTACCTTTTTTATCCACTACTAGTAATAATTGGCTGTGTACATCCTCGGATGTAGAGGCGGATGTTTTCTCATCCATTATCTAAAAACAAAAAAAAGCCGTCGCTGAGCAGATTTGAAAATTTAGTCACACGGAAATTAGCAAGGCCTAATATTATTATCTGATTCAATTACATAATAGATGCGTGCGTGAGGACTACACAATCCTGAAGGCACGAGATCACAAAAAAAATTGCACTCCCTCCGTTCCAAATTGCAAGTAAGCTTTGACTTTTTGGGTTCGTCCATTTTGCTATGTATCCGGGCATATTATTGTATCTAGATACATAGCTAAATGGATGTACCAAAAAGTCAAGCATTTCTAACTTTTAAACGGAAGAAGTAGTTCGGGAATAGAGGAATATAAACAAAGCGTACTTGACAGCAGGTTCGTTTTAGTGGGAAAATTTTTGTAAGACAAGATAGTAGTAGTACTTTCGGCAGGCGGTCGGTGTTCTCAAACTTGTGTATTCATCTATGAAGAAAATAAGCGGCGAAATTAACACCTTTCCTCACTACGGCGAATGAAAAATTCACGACACGGATGATGCGTTGATGCACGGAAATCAACGCGAAGTAGCTACGTCGCTTTGAATAGATTAGAAACTTTCAGTCACCTAGAAATTAGCAAGGCCCTAATATTATCTGAGTTCAATCTTTTAATAAGGCGATCTGTGAGGACTACACAATCCACGAGAGGCTGAGATCACAAAAAAATTGCACTCCCTCCGTTCCAAATTGTAAGTCGCTTTGACTTTTTGGTTCGTCCATTTTGCTATGTATCCGGGCATATTATTGTATCTAGATACATAGCTAAATGGATAATAAAAAAAAAAGTCAAAAGCGAGCAGTTGGAGGAAGTAGTCGAGGAATAGAGGAATATAAACAAAGCGTAGTTTAGCAACAATTCGTTTTCGTGGGAAAATTTTTGTAAGACAAGATAGTAGTAGTACTTTCGAACCGGAGGCGGTCATTGTTCTCATGCTTGTGTATTCATCTATGAAGAAAATAGCGGCGTGAATTAACACCTTTCCTCACTACGGTGAATGAAAAATCAGGCGACAGGATGATGAGTTGATGCACGGAAATCACTAAAGAACTCACGTCGCTGAGCAGATTTGAAAATTTAAGTCACTGGAAAGTAGCAAGGCCCTAATATTATCTGAGTTCAATTATGTAATAGGCGATCTGTGAGGACTACACAATCCACGAGAGGCACGAGATCACAAAAAAATTACACTCCCTCCGTTCCAAATTGTAAGTCGCTTTGACTTTTTTGGTTAGATCCATTTTGCTATGTATCCGGTCATATTATTGTATCTAGATACATAGCTAAATGGATATAATACCGAAAAAAGTCAAAGCATTTCTTAACAGTAGTTCGAGGAATAGGGAATATAAACAAAGCGTAGTTTAGGCGTTTAGCAACAGTTCGTTTAGTAGGAAAATTTTTGTAACACAAGATAGTAGTAGTACTCGACAGGAAGCGGTCGGTGTTCTCATGCTTGTGTATTCATCTATGAAGAAAATAAGCGGCCGAATTATCGGCAATCCTCACTAGGAAAAAGCTGGAAAGCTAGCCCGAAATGTGTTGGTTGTAATATGAATGAGACCATCCAACACCTTTTCTAAAGATTGTCGTATTCGAAAGCGGTATGGAGGATCATCTTTTATGCTCTTGGCCTAAACCGGCCTAGATCTACATAAGCCATATGTTTGGTACATGGCTTACTAATCAGAATAAAAGGATTACAAGCTTGATTTGGGTTGGGTTGGCGTCACGGCTATATCTTTGGGCCATTTGGCCTGTCGAAGCGATATTATCTTTAACAAAATGATAGTTTTTCTCGTTGTGAAGGTTATTTTTCAGATGAGCCTATTGGGCTGCGATGCTGAGCCCGATTGCGGCGTGATGAACAAGACAAGAACACACTCTCGCTAATTAGCGAAAACTAGAAGTGATTACTTTGGAGTTTCCTATAGAGGGTGGAAGCACATTTATCATTTGCTTTAGTTCTCTTTATACTTTTTTTAGAGACTTGTTTTGCTCTACCTTTTTTATCCACTACTTGTAATATTGGCTGTGTACATCCTCGGATTTAGAGGCGGATGTTTTCTCATCCATTATCTAAAAACAAAAAAAGCTTACGTCGCTGAGCAATTTGAAAATTTCAGTCACACGAAAATTAGCAAGGCCCTAATATTATCTGATTCAATTACGTAAAGGCGTCACGTGAGGACTACACAATCCCTGAGAGCCTGAGATCACAAAAAAATTACACTCCCTCCGTTCCAAATTGCAAGTCGCTTTGACTTTTTTGGTTCGATCCATTTTGCTATGTATCCGGGCATATTATTGTATCTAGATACATAGCTAAATGGATGTACCAAAAAATCAAGCGACCTAACTAACGAAGAAGTAGTTCAGGAATAGAGGAATATAAACAAAGCGTAGTTTAGCAACGGTTCGTTTAGTGGGAAAAATTTTTGTAAGACAAGATAGTAGTATTACCCGACGGCGAGCGTCCGGTGTTCTCAAGCTTGTGTATTCATCTATGAAGAAAATAAGCGGCGAAATTAACACCTTTCCTCACTACGGCGAATGAAAAATTCGCGACACGGATGATGCGTTGATGCACGGAAATCACTGAAGTAGCTCGTCGCTGAGCAGATTTGAAACTTTCAGTCACACGGAAATTAGCAAGGCCCTAATATTATCTGAGTTCAATCTTTTTGTAATAGGCGTCTGTGAGGACTACACAATCTAATGGAGAGGCACGAGATCACAAAAAAAATTGCACTCCCTCCGTTCCAAATTGTAAGTCGCTTTGACTTTTTTGGTTCGATCCATTTTGCTATGTATCGAGGCATATTATTGTATCTAGATACATAGCTAAATGGATGCAAAGAAAAGTCACTTCTTTAACGGAGGAAGTAGTTCGAGGAATACGAGGAATATAAACAAGCGTAGTTTAGCAACCGGTTCGTTTAAGGTGGGAAAATTTTTGTAAGACAAGATAGTAGTAGTACTCGGCGGAAGCGGTCATTGTTCTCATGCTTGTGTATTCATCTATGAAGAAAATAAGCGGCCCGAAATTAACACCTTTCCTCACTACGGTGAATGAAAAATTCGGGCGACAGGATGATGAGTTGATGCACGAAAATCAGCGAAGGAGCTACGTCGCTGAGCAGATTTGAAAATTTAAGTCTGGAAAGTAGCAAGGCCCCTAATATTATACAGTTCAATTATGTAATAGGCGATCTGTGAGGACTACACAATCCACGAGAGGCTGAGATCACAAAAAAATTGCACTCCTCCGTTCCAAATTGTAAAAGTCGCTTTGACTTTTTTTGGTTCGTCCATTTTGCTATGTATCAGTCATATTATTGTATCTAGATACATAGCTAAATGGATGTATAAAAAAAGTCAAAGCATTCATAACAGTAGTTCGAGGAATAGGGAATATAAACAAAGCGTAGTTTAGGCGTTTGTCAAGATTCGTTTAGTAGGAAAATTTTGTAACACAAGATAGTAGTAGTACTCGACGGAGCGGTCGGTGTTCTCATGCTTGTGTATTCATCTATGAAGAAAATAAGCGGCAGAATTATCGGCAATCCTCACTAGGAAAAGCTGGAAAGCTAGCGAAATGTGTTGGTTGTAATATGAATGAGACCATCCAACACCTTTTCTAAGATTAGCGTATTAGAAAGCGGTATGGAGGATCATCTTTTATGCTATTGGCCTAAACCGGCCTAGATCTACATAAGCCATATGTTTGGTACATGGCTTACTAATCAGAATAAAAGGATTACAAGCTTGATTTGGGTTGGGTTGGCGTCACGGCTATATCTTTGGGCCATTTGAAAAATCGAAGCGATATTATCTTTAACAAAATGATAGTTTTTCTCGTTGTCGAAGGTTATTTTTGAGATGAGCCTATTGGCTGCGATGCGAGCCAAGTTGCGGCGTGATGAACAAGACAAGAACACACTCTCGCTAATTAGCGAGGAAAACTAGAAGTGATTACTTTGGAGTTTCCCTATAGAGGGTGGAAGCACATTTATCATTTGCTTTAGTTCTCTTTATCATCTTTTAGAGACTTGTTTTGCTCTACCTTTTATCCACTACTTGTAATAGCGGTTTGTGTACATCCTCGGATTTAGAGGCCGGATGTTTTCTCATCCATTATCTAAAAACAAAAAAAGCTTAGTGGAATCTCGCTGAGCAGTTTGAAAATTTCGATCACTGAAAATTAGCAAGGCCCTAATATTATACGGTTCAATTCTGTAATAGGCGATGCTGTGAGGACTACACAATCCACGAGGCGCAGATCACAAAAAAATTACACTCCCTCCGTTCCAAATTGCAATTAAGCTTTGACTTTTTTGGTTGATCCATTTTGCTATGTATCCGGGCATATTATTGTATCTAGATACATAGCTAAATGGATGTTAAAAAAGTCAAGCGGCGAAATGAGAAGAAGTAGTTGAGGGAATAGAGGAATATAAACAAGCGTAGTTTAGCAACGGTTCGTTTAGTGGGAAAATTTTTGTAAGACAAGATAGTAGTATTACTCGGCTGATTTTCGGTGTTCTCAAGCTTGTGTATTCATCTATGAAGAAAATAAGCGGCCAAATTAACACCTTTCCTCACTACGGCGAATGAAAAATTCGCGACACGGATGATGCGTTGATGCACGGAAATCGAAGTAGCTACGTCGCTGAGCAGATTTGAAACTTTCGGTCACACGGAAATTAGCAAGGCCCTAATATTATACTGAGTTCAATCTTTGTAATAAATGCGTCAATGAGGACTACACAATCCCTGAACATTTGATCACAAAAAATTGCACTCCCTCGTTCCAAATTGTAAGTCGCTTTGACTTTTTTGGTTCGATCCATTTTGCTATGTATCCGGGCATATTATTGTATCTAGATACATAGCTAAATGGATGTCCGAAAAAAAGTCAAGCGATCCAAGCGAAACGGAGGAAGTAGTTCGAGGAATAGAGGAATATAAACAAAATGTAGTTTGCAGTTCATTTTGTGGGAAAAATTTTGTAAGACAAGATAGTAGTAGTACTCGGCGCTCTCGGTCATTGTTCTCATGCTTGTGTATTCATCTATGAAGAAAATAAGCGGCGAAATTAACACCTTTCCTCACTACTGGCGAATGAAAAATTCGGGCGACACCGGATGATGAGTTGATGCACGGAAATCGGAAGGCGGAATTCGTCGCTGAGCAGTTTGAAAATTTAAGTCACTGGAAAGTAGCAAGGCCCTAATATTATTGATTCAATTACATTATAGAGCGATGCTGTGAGGACTACACAATCCATAGAGGCACGAGATCACAAAAAAATTGCACTCCCTCCGTTCCAAATTGTAAGTCGCTTTGACTTTTTGGTTAGATCCATTTTGCTATGTATCCGGGCATATTATTGTATATAGATACATAGCTAAATGGATACGAAGGGTCAAAAGGATTAAAACTTAACTTGAGTAGTTCGAGAATAGAGGAATATAAACAAAGCGTAGTTTAGGCGTTTAGCAACAGTTCGTTTAGTAGGAAAATTTTGTAACACAAGATAGTAGTAGTACTGCCCTAGGTTAGTGTTCTCATGCTTGTGTATTCATCTATGAAGAAAATAGCGGCCGAAATTAACACCTTTCCTCACTACGGCGAATGAAAAATTCGCGACACGGATGATGCGTTGATGCACGGGAAATATAAGTAGCTCGTCGCTGAGTATATTTGAAAATTTTTAGTCACCTAGAAATTAGCAAGGCTCTAATATTATGCAGTTCATTACGTAATAGGCGATCTGTGAGGACTACACAATCCTGAGAGGCCGAGATCACAAAAAAATTGCACTCCCTCCGTTCTAAATTTGTAAGTCGCTTTGACTTTTTTGGTTCATCCATTTTCCTATGTATCGAGGCATATTATTGTATCTAGATACATAGCTAAATGGATGTACCAAAAAGTCAAGTCATTTCTTGTAACGGAGGAAATGGTCGAGGAATAGAGGAATACAAACAAACTTTAGCGGGGAAAAATTTTTGTAAGACAAGATAGTAGTAGTACTCAACGATGAGGCGGTTAGTGTTCTCGAGCTTGTGTATTCATCTATGAAGAAAATAAACAACAATTATCACCTTTCCTCACTTTGTGGCGGCGAAAAATTTCAGGCGACACTGGACAGCGTTGATGCAATGTTGTTGGATGGAAATTTTGTTAAGTATCCATGTGAGGCTAATATTATCGATTCAATTCTGCAATAGGCGACCTATTAGGACTACGGTAACCACGAGTCACGAGAACACAAAATAAATTAAATGTAGTTCGGGGAATAGAATAGTATAGACAAGCTGCCGGTTTAGTAACATTTCATTTAATAGGGCAGTCATTGTTCTTGAGCATGTATATTCATCTATAAAGAAAATAAAGAAGTAGTTGCGATCTCCTAAAACAAAAACACAAAAGGTAACAACATTAATGTAGTAGCGGGTGTCAATATTCGGTATGTACAACTCAATACATCCATCTCGGGATCTGATTATACGATTCAATTACGTAATAGAGCCGTCGAGCTGTTCGCTTGTTCTTGCAATTTTGCTTCATCTTGTTTTGAAACTTATTCTCTCACGGGATACTATTAAACAAGCGAAACAGGACTCTCGGGGGGGCGAGATCACCAAAAAAAGGTAGTACTCTGAGGCGGTCGTGTTTACTTGAGCACGCATATTCATGTAAAGAAAATAAGCGGCGATGGATAACAACAACATTGTAGTTATATATAGTAGCGGTCGGGCACGGTAGCGGTGAGGTGTCAAGTTCGGTATGTACAATTCAATTATATCCATATTATGAGGATAAAATTATAGTTCAATTGCAATGCGTAATAGGCGGTATGTGAGGACTAGTCGACCTATTGCTTGTGCTTGCTTTATCTTGTTTCAGCTTATTCTCTCTCACGTCAGGAATACTATATATTAAACACAAGCGAGCGGGCTTGAGTCACGAGATCACGGAAAAACAAAAAAGGTAGTTCGGGAATATTGGAATCTAACAAGCGTAGTTCGATAACGGTAAGAGCCGGACAAGATTGATGGGCTAGATATGAAGGAAACCCTAGAATGGCCGATGGTGGTGGTGGAGGAAGAGCGGTCGGAGAAGGAGGTCATTTGGCGGGAGCGGCGTCGGCGAATGGCGATGCGTCGGCGGTGTGAATGATGGTAGTTGGAAACCTAGAGTCTTTGTGAGGGTGTGGCTAGGAACCAAACACCCCGTCGAAATGAATCGCAACTTTGTGTGAGGCGGGGTTAAATTTTTTTGCGTTTTGTAAAGGCTCGGCGGCGTAAAAATTGTAGCGAAAAATTGGGGCGGGCACAAGTAAAACGTATAATTGTTATTGATCTTATGTTGATTTGAATAGTATTCTTGTGAAAAGAATAAGCCACTTATGCTGCGGTGGCGCGTGGTGGGGCAATGCTTGAGTCATAAATGCGGCAATGTTATTATTGTGGTATTTGCGAATATCTAGTAGCGTCGGTGCAATGCTTGGTGTCAGATTTTGCACTGTGAAAAGTCAATTGAGTGGAGTGGATTTGTGGTTAATATGCCATCAGATTCTGGGACCCATCTTTGTGTAAAGGCGTGAGTGATACTCCCTCAGTCCAACCAAAAAAAACGTAATTTTTGACCTTTTCAAAATCTAATTTGACTATTCGTCTTGCTCAACATATTTGTGTAAATTCCAAAATAAATTAGCTATTGTTATAATATCTTTAATGATCTAATAAGTCATAACAAAATTGATAATATTTATATACATTATTCAAATAAAACAAATGGTCAAATTAGATTTTGAAAGGTCAAAATTTTTTTTTTGTTTGAGCGGAGGACTACGTTACCCGGCTGCGTGGGTTACGGGTTCGAATGAACCCGCGATACTAAGCGGCGTGAGTAAAAGCATTTGCTGTGTTTAGTCTACTCACGGCGTCGTCCGCCCACCTCTGCGGATTTTCTACCAAGCTTGGGGCGCGAACTCATGTTGCGATGAGTTTACATCTATCTCGTGAGATTTCAGGTTACCGGGTTATATGGCTTCCTTGCGTCGCCTTCCGCGTGACCACCACCGCCCGGCCGATAGGCCGCGTCGTCGCCGTGCACCATGCGGCGGCTTCCGTCGGAGATCTTGTATTGGTTGCCATCAGCGTCGCCAGGAGCGAAGGATCCCATGGGCGACCTCACCGTGCGCCCTTTGTAGCGGATGGCGAGAGGTGTCTTGGCGGCGCCATGGTGGGGCGGGCATCGATGGGTTTTCAATAGAGCGAGGAATGGCGTACCCTCGTCACCAATCTCGTCATCGTCGGCAACCGGAGGCGTGCTTCAGGGCGAGGCTTTTATGCGCCTGACCGTCGATGGCGCGGCTTGCCGTCGCGCCCGCTTCGACATCTTTGCGACGCCGCCCGATGCGAGGGCATGAACTTCGCTTCATGCGTACGCGCCTTACTCTCTGGGGATGAACCGGCTTAGATGGCGGCGACCTTTGCCTGAGGTGTTGCGGGGATCGAAGGCGGCGGTGGTGGCGGCGACATGGGGCACCGATAGCGTACGCGCCTCCGTGCGAGGGCAACCGCGGTGTTGGCGACGGCTGATGGTGGCGCCCGTATCCGGCGGGTTTCGGTTTCTCGTCGTCTCCTGCGCTGCCCCATCGCGGTGCCTCGCCAACCGCGGGCATCTTCGATCTGCGACATCTTGGAACTGTGGCGACATTGCCGGATGGTGGTCGGAGCGTGGAAGGCAACCGTGGGGAGTGTCTTTTGGCGGCGGTGCGGGATCGGCGGCGAGTCTACTTTGTTCTTCGTTGATGGCTTGTGGGCATGAGTGTACTTTGTTCTTCCAATGCGGGGAGTTGCTCACGATTCTTTGGTGATGCCTAGCTAGATATAACAACTTTTGGTAGCTTTTGGAAGTGTGCAGCGTCGTAGGTGATGCATATATGGTGTGCATATGTTCGATCCTTACGTAGCGGTGATGTTCAAGAAGCGTAGATGCGGATGGAGCGAAGGCCGAGATGTTTTTAATTAGTTGTAATATAATCAGGTGTGTTATAATGCTCACTTACGTTTTCGGTGTCTACCATTAATTCTCGCCGCCGGCGCTGCGCAGCCATGGCCGCCACGAGCACCCGGCCGGCATGGCTATAGTTAGCCGCCTCTTGGGCTGAACTCTCTCCCTTCTTTCTTACCTTGCCACCTTGAGGCTCGTCGGCTTGAAGGCGGCGTATTCCTATGCCGTTGAGGTCACCTTTGGAGTTTTCTTGCCGTGTGTCGCCAGGTTCCACGCCGACCGGCCGCAGCGTTCGAGCTAAGCGTTCTGCGGCGACAACAACCCCTCTGCGACCCGTCCCGCCTCGACCGAGTTTTGAAAACCATTTATGCCGCACTCGATGCCTCCATCCCGTCCATGTAACCTCGGCCTGTCCTCGGTCGCCGGAGAGTGTCGCTCCCCGCTCAGCGCGGCGCGCCCATAACGTCGGCGTCGGCTCGCGGTGGCGGAGCCCATTCAAACCCGCTCATCCGATAGCATAGATAGGAACGCTAGGTTACGGGGATCACGGTGTTAGATCCTCCGTCACTAGAGACATCATCTCCGTGTGCGCGCCATGATGGACTTCTCCTCGAAGGGGTGATTCACCGTTGGCGCGGTTTTCTAAGGCGAGGAGCAGTAGAAGCATAAATGATAGAAAAAAGATTGACACGCATCATATTAATTAAGCCGATACAAGGAAAGCAGTATAACCCAAATTAACGAAAGATAAAGAGATTGCCATGCAATAGATTAACCAACAAGCGATTCCTTAGCAAATTAACCACACGGATCATTGTATCTTTTACACATCCACACAAAATCGGACAACGGATAAATTAACATAAAAAAAGAAGAACCTAGGCCGCCTTCTTGGCCTTCTTGGCGCCAGCAGCGGCTTCCTAGCTGGCGACCGCCTTCTGGCCGCCTCCTCCGGTTTGGCCGGTATCCCCTCGGTGAGGGTATCGGCTAGAATTCGATCGGAGCGCGTAGAAGTTGGCCCTCTCCTCGGGGGCGGATTCACCTTTGGTAGGCCAACATCGTCGGCCGGGCCGTTCGGCTTGGTGAGGGCGGCGCGGGGCGCTCCACGGCGAACTTCATCTCCTCCCGGGTGGCGGCCATGTCGACCGATCGTGGGCGGCGAGTCGGCTTTCTGTGAGAGGGGCACGAAGAGAAGTTAGTGTTGGATAACGGGAGGGAGGGGCGGGGGTATAATGTGGCATTTCAAAACACGGTTGCTCGGAAAAGCGTAACCGGCGACGGCTTGCGCCCAATGGCCGTCTCCTCGGCACTCAACGACATATTTGTATTTTCCAAAGCACAAGCAAACAGGTTAATTAATTGTTTGTTTTTGACAAATTTTACATTGAACAAGTTAAGATTCAAATCAAATTTAATATAATATATATTTTGTTAATATATACAAACAAAAAAAACAGAACATATATTAAAAATGATTTAAAAAGAGGAGGAGGAAGGCTAGGCCTAGTCTCGTCGTCGTAATCCTCCTCCTCCTCCTCCTCCTCATTTGGCGTCGTCCTTCTTGGCCAAGGCCTTGGGGATGATCGGCCAACTCTTCCACCTTGGGGCGTAGTGGTTGATCTTTTCATCCGGAGGGTCGATCCACCCTTGGAAGAAGGCCATGGCCGTCGCCCGGCTCCTTCCCGGCTTCATGAAGGCGGGCGGAGCGATCGAGGTGAAATCCCTCTCGATTACCTCGATAGCGGCGCCGATCGGCAAGCTCATCGGCCTTTGCTCTGGCGGGAGGCGGAACCTCCATGCGGTCCCAGCTTAGGAGAGGGGCGGGACGTGGGAGTCAAAGTCGTCGTCGGTCGGACCGGGGTCGGCAGCGCGGCGCCTCCACCACCGGATCCTTGCCCTTGCCCTCCGCCGCCTCCATCTCACGCACGGTGCGCTTGTTGGATCACGAGCTGAGGCGACCATGGCGCGATGATTGCAAAGAGAATGTGGCTGGCTTAGAGGCTGGAAAGGATGAGCGCCATGATTAGAGTGTGTGCTTAAATAGTGAGTTAGCCGGCTGCTCCACTTCCCCACGATCGAGCGGCGTCAGCGCAGCACGCTTGGAATTCCACGATTGCGCGGTAGTTTTAAATAGCGGGCTAAGGAGCGGTTTACCTCTAAAAACGACTATAGCGGGCTAATAGCGGGCTATAAGCGGAGCGGCTTAAATTATACTTACATGAGCAGAAATAGCGGCACCATGTCTCGAAAAGGCTATAGCGGGCTATTTAAAACAAGTAGTGTACGGGGCTCAAGAGAACTCTAATTTTCCTTTTTAATCTACGGTCAAAACTTGTAACTAGTCTTTCTTCCTCATAGTATAACTCCAAAATTGATGGTTTTCTTTCTATTTTTAAAAAATCATGCTCTATCGGCGATTGTATTATTATTACTTCTATTACTATTTGTCATGTTTCGCCGATAACATTTGAAATTTAATTTCAAAATTACAACTTCAAACAACTTTTTTGGAGCATCTAATGATTTTTGAGAAGAAGTCATGAACATATAAAAAGTTGTACAACTTCTTATGATGCACACCTTTTACCTTTGTCATCTTCGGACGACATCATGGTAACATTGTTCATAAGATTTACACATCCACATAGAGTTTATGAAACTACGAGGAACATCTCTAAGATTTGTGAACAATGTCTAACACTATGTCGGATAGGGAAACAACCAAATTAAAATGTAGATCTTGCGGGTTACGGGCGTAATAACTCTCTAGTTGAAAACTTTTTGGTTTGACATTACCTTGTAAAGGAAAATCTAGGTCTCAATTTCAAAAAATGGAAATTGAAATTTAAATGTTTCAAGTGACCTCGGATAGACAAACCACCACCCAAGGCGATTATGCGTAGTTCTCAATTATCCATGAAACTTTGCGGTATAAAGCGTTTTGATTTGGCATCATCTTGTCATGGAGAAACATATGTAATAGTTTGAAAACATTTAGCTTAGAGCGCGCATTTGGGATAGTTTCGATGCGAAGAAAAGGCATCGCCCATTTCCTTGGGGGCGTTCCGCTCTGCGGGGTCATGTCCGTCGCTCGACCGCTCTGGCCGGGCGCCGACTTACATTCACCTCCCGCCACGCCCATAGCTTCCAGCAAGAACCCTACTTTTTCTTTTTAATCACGTGGTCAAAACTTGTGACTAGTCTTTCTCCCTCATAGTAACTCTAGATGTGATGTTTTTTTTTCTAAAATTTTTGTAAAATCATGCTCTGTCAAGAGATTGTTTTCTTACTTCTATTATCCTTGTCATTTTTCATCGACAACATTTAAAATTTGAATTTCAAAAATTACAATTTCAAACAACATTTTTTTGAGCATCTAATGATTTCAGCAGAAGAAGTCATGAACATAAAAGTTGTATATATAACTTCTTAAGATGTACATATTTTATATAGTAGGTCATTTCTTCATCGATGGCGTCACGGTAACATTGTTCACAAGATTTACACATGTGTCATAGAGTTTTATGAAACTAGAAAGAGATTTCTAAGATTAAGTGAACAATGTCACTATAGCACTATGTCGGATGGGGAAACAACCAAAATTAGAATTATGCGTCTTGCTAAGTTATGAAACTCTCTAGTTGAAAACCATTTATTTCGACATTATCTTATAAGATAAACTATGTCTCAATTTCAAAATGTTGAGAATTGAAATTTAAATGTTTCAAGTAAACAACGTCGGATAGACATACCACCAACATAACGATTGTAGTTCTCATATATCCATGAAACTTTGTAGTTTATTACAACATTTTGATTTGAGATCATGAAATTTTGTCATGGAAAAACATGTAATAGTTTGAAAACATTTATCTTTTGTAGTTTATTACGCATTTTGGGATCATCTTGTCATGGAAATCCATTTGGCTTGACATTTACCTCGCAGGGGAGGGTAGCCGACGTCCATTATGCCCACCTGGGGGCCGCACCCGCGTGTTCTTTGCTCACCAGAATCTTGCGGCACAAAACATACTATAAGCGCGCTCGAGCTAGTTTCCACCAAAAAGCTCCAGCCGTGCGGCGCCATGAAAAAAACTTCCACGACATGCTTCGCGGCTGCGATTCGTGTCGCCGAGGTCTCGGCGGCTCCCACGGAAGATCAATGGCGGCGGGTGAGGGCAGCCGCGGCAGCGATCGGCGGAGGAGCCATCGGTGAACCGACCGCCGCGGCGCCGGCGTCTCTGCCACCACAGGTAGATTGATCTGTTCTTATTGCGGTTATGTTCATCATGGGAGTAACGGTCCTGTACGCCCGGGGGCGATGGCGAGCATCTTGGGAGGGTATCATCAATGGGCTCGTCATCAATCCGACTATCGTCTCCTCCGAGCTCAGGGGACTCGGCACCTACATTGGATCGCACGCTAGCCGTTTTTTTTAAGCTCAGCAGCGTGCATGGGTGCCTGAGAATGTTGCTTTTGAGCGAGGTCGGATCGAGGTGGCGATATGCGTGCTCGGCTCTCGAGTCCGACGCCATGGTTGCGGTGGGGTTTTTGGGAAATTATTTTCTTGCTTGATCAAGCCGCGGCTTTCGGCGTCTCTGATTTTCCTTGATTCTTGCGGCCAGCGGCGGCGTGGAGAACTTCTTTGCTGGCGCCAATACCCTGGCCGCCCAGCGAGCGCCGCCGGCGAAACCATGGACCGTCTGCGGGACATCATCTTTGCGCGCGCAAAGGGAGGTCGGCGCACCACGGCGTGCGGCATGAATGCGTCCGTCGGCTTTGGCGGTACGCAGTGCAATCGACCCGCGACCTCACCCTCGGTGGAGCCATGGTTCCCGGATCATGGTTGTCAGGAGCCACGGGCTCTCGTCGGCGCGTTCACCGTCCGCGGCGCGGCGGTGGGCAGCAGGACCCCTCGACCTTATCCACGAGCCTCACGTTCTAGAACTACTAGTGCACGTACACGGGGTAGAATAATGGGCAAAAACCATGTTTATATATGTCGATGGTGTTTTGCGATTATCATGCTATCCCGGATGTAATTCATGTTATGTTCATGTTTGCGATTTCGCGGCTATGCATGTCCCCTTGGCGTTCGTTGGGCGCTACCGTGTCCGCCGGTTCGGGCCTTAGCCGTTAATTACGTTGTCGCGGCGGCAACCCCTCTCAGGCATGTCCCGCTTTGGGCGAGGTTGGTGAAATGCGTAGTGGCCGTCGCTAGGCGGCCGGCTAGCCTCATTTCTTGTGAGGCCGGGCGCGCGCGAGTCCAGTGGCATGCCTAGCGGAAGGACGCGGTCGTCGGACGCGCGGCCCCGCGAGGCTGCTCGGCGGCAGGAGCGGGCGTCTTCTGCGACGCGGGAGTGCGATATCGGTGAATACCATATTGGAGGCGTATCTGCGTATCAAGCCGTCGAGGGAAGTATTCGAGTAGCGTGCCGGTGAGTGCATGCGAGAATAGTCGATCCTTTGTCCTCGTGCGGTGCCTCGCCGATAGAGCGGGCATCGATGTCGGTATAATATGATGACAACTGCTTGAAATTTTGCGCTGGATGGCAGACGTCTTGTGGCGCCCAGCGAGCTCTCCACGCGATGCGCAAAGGGATGCACCCACGCCAAGGTGTAAATGTTAGAGACACGCTCTATCCAAAAGCATTGGCATTCATTCATTTGTACTAACACCCGGTCATGTCGTCATGAGCCTCGGCCCGCTCTAAAAAGCCCTCGTCCTACGCGTGTGTGAGCACCGGCCACCCGTATTGTTGCCTCTTGCTCTCCGAGCTCAAGCTGGCGCCGCCTACGGCTGCTTTGTTCACCTCCGCGCTCGGCCTCGAGTTCCGACAAAAAGCCCGCCGCTCGGCCTCAAGCCATCTTCGAGAACCTTACGCGGACATTCTTGTGGAGCTTCACGTGTGCGTCGCCATGCACTTACCGGATGATCCTGGATGAAGCTCTTCTGTCTAGCGGGCCACTGTTCGTAGGCGACGGCGTCTGGCGACGACCCTGGTGGGGACAGAGCATCCCACTCGTTGGGTGCTGCAGGCGTGTGTCGGCCTCTGCGGGCACTACTCGGCGGTATCGCGCGAGTCTCATCACCCGAGCTCGACAAGGTGCGGCAGCCGGGCGTAGCGGGCGCGGGCATGCGCGTGTTTGTGGAAGGCGCGACAGGTCACCGCGCCTCTCGACATCGCTGAAACTAGCCGCCGGCTTCGGGGCATCACGCTTCGCCCGGTATGTTCACGCTCTTACGCTCTACGAGGGCCGGAACGCCTCGCCGCCCGATGGCGGCGGTGCCCGAGGTGTTGCGGTCGGCGTGACACGGCTGGCGGCCCGGCCTCGACTTCGGACAAGCGTGAACTGCGTGAGCACTTCAAGCGAGGCATTGGAAGTGTTCGCGATGATTTCTTTGGTGCGGTATCGGTGTGGCGACATCGTCTGCTGGCCCAACGGTGCCTCGCCGGGGCGCGCACAAGTGGAGATTAAAGACAACACTTGCGGCACCACGGCGAATGGGAGCCGGGATTAGTGTGGCCAGCTGCGGTGGGTGTCACTGCGGCGAGGAGTGTAGGATCTGCGGCGAGTGTACTATGTTCTTCCTCGTTTGCAAGGTTGATTGAAACCACGCCGGGCGATGATGCTCTCATGCAATGTATGTCTAATATATATGTGTGTCTGTTGCTCTAGCTAGATCATCTAGATCGAGCAGCTTTTTGCTAGCTTTTGGTTGTGTGCATGCATGGATTGGTTGATGTTGATTGATCCTCGAGTAGCATGCGATGATGAACAACGGTGAGTGGTGAGATGTTTTAATTCGTTGTAATCTTGTGTTATATTTACTCTAATTCATGTGCTGCGTGGATGTTTGATTAATTGCATACGAAATGATGAATGAGCAGTGACAATGGTCTGATATATTCATGTTTTGCGATGGTGTATAATTAAGATCCGTGAACAATCACTAGCTAGCATGGATGTCGGATGGGGAAAGCGACAACCAAATTGAGATTTAATTGTAGATCTTGCTAGGTTATGAAACTTTCTAGTTTAAAACTTTTTTGATTTTTGGCATTATCTTGTAATGGAAAACTAGGTGCGAATTTTTTAAAAAATGGAAATTTAAATTTTTGGATGACCTCAGACAAACTACCAATATAAAGGCTGTAGTTCCCAAATATCCATGAAATTTTTTTGTGCAAAATATCACTTCTTTTGTTGTGGCTTGATTTATTAACAAATGGTATTTAAGAATGACTTAAATTTGACTCTTTTGTACAAATTTTTTGAATAAGGCCATTTGGTCAAACTTAGGGTCAAAAAGTCAAAGGAGCTATAATTTGAAGCGGAGGGGCCTTTATATTTGGGATCATCTTGTCATGGAGAAACATGTAGCAGTTTGAAAACATTTAGTAGATTACACATACTACACACATTGGGATAGTTTAGTATGAAGAAAGGCCTTTGGCGCTTAAGCGTATTTGCATGCGATTTTTGGCGTTTGGCTCACGGGCGCTTGTGCGGCATCATTGCCTAATTAAGCGTCGGCAGCTTGTGCACAGGCTTGAAGAAATCCTAAGTGACAAGCTAATTATAGTATTGTTGACTAGTTATTGATTAATGAAGCACCTACTACACGTTGTACTAGTAAAGTAGAAAAAGTTTTACTATGCCTTCAATGTTTAGCATCCCCATTATGCGTGCCCTCATGCCCGTCGGCGGGAGGCACCCGACCATCCACGTGGAGGTATTTGCGTGGCTTGCACCAAGTTGATTGGGCCGAACGGCGATGTGGAGGCGTGGCTCCACGTAACTATAGCGAGGTGTGAAGCATACGCCAAAAGGATTCGCATGCAAAGGCGTGGATATGATCGGCGTGTGTCACGGGAATAGTCAGTGCGTACATGTGTGCGGATGAGTTTTTATATTGCCAAAACCTTACTTTTACGGGGGACTCGCGCGGCTAAAGCGCTTACGGTTCCTTGTCGCGAAGCGTCGGTTATACCCTCCGTTCAGCTGTCGTCGCTACTAGACGCCGAGTGCGGGCCGGGCGGCTACTCTAGAGGGCAAGCGAGGGGCGGTACGCTCGTTGTCAAGAAAAGAAGGGCGGCGGCAACACGGACGACAGCGATGGCTTGTAGGAATTACTCCGTGCGTAGCTTGTCTTGAAATTAAAATACCCTCCGTTCCACAATATACTTGCAATTCTTTGACTCATATAAAGCTGTGTTTGACCTCTCGTCTTATTCAACTTTTTTAATAAATATTACCACTTTTTTTTATGACTTATTACATCACTAAAGATATTGTAATAGCGTTTTCTTTGTTTTATAATTTACATAAAAAATTTGAATAAAGACGGCGGTCAAACTACGATTTATATAGTAAAAAATTACAAAGTATTGTGGAAACGAATATATCAATAATAGGTCGCGAAACAACAATAAAAGAGCGAAACAACGGTAACTATTGTGAGCCGGAGCGAGGTAGTACAGCGTTTGAAGAAAGAAAGAAAGGCCCGAACAAATACGGTGAAAGAAGCACAAATCACGAGAGACCAAGTACTTTATTCAAAGTTTCATCACAGGTACTCCCTCGTTCCAAATTATAGTTCACTTTGGCTTTTCTAGATACATTAGTTTTGTTATGCATCTAGTTATACATTATGTCTAGATACATACTAAAAGAAATGAATCTAGAAAAGCCAAAAGTAAACTGATTAGGCGAGGAATACAAACAATCCTCAAGGAATTCACCAATAAGAGTTTGAGGATCAAGGAGATGTCGACTTGACGGCGGCATGATTGCGAAACTCCCCCTCAATCGGGCTCGGTCCTCCTCGTGATTGGAGCCCCGCGGCCGGGAGCATGGATACACAAATCTCTGCGAGGTTTGGGTTGGCGAGAGGCTGCCAAACTGTCGAAGGGGAAAAAAGCCGTGCGATGGCGCCGTCACCTGAGGAAAGCTGGCGCGAGGCGTTGCACTGAGGATTCACCTTGTACACATTCGTAGTGATTACTTTGGTTGTGTGAACGCTAGTGTTGTCAATGCATTCTACGGCGAGTCAAAACTTAATAAAAACTTGTGCTCCTTGAGATGGCTAGTTTTATTAAAAATGTGGAACTGGCCATGTTTTGTAGAATTATTTATTTTTAACACCAACATATTACGTTTTATGAAAATTAAATGATTCTACAAAAATATGGCGATTTCTATTTTACAATAAAAACTAGACATCTCAAAATGCCTAAAACAGTTCACCAAAATTGGGTTACCAAACTCTAGTTATGAATTTCCAAAAAAGTAGCGAAAGGCTGGATTCCTAACAATTTTTCGTTTTGATTTGAGGCGATTCCCAAATTAAAAAAAAAAAAATGATGCGATTCCTAAGACAAACTTTCTTCAGGGCCAAATTCCTAATTCTCCCAAAGTCCTATTACTCCAAACAATGTTTAACATTTCAAAATACTACTAGCACTAGCACACAAGTTCTGATCCCCTTTTACATTAACTTGGTAGGACCATGGTGTCTGCATCGAACACTCTACAGTTGCCACCTCGGTTCCCTCTCCATATAGTGCTATGGGGAGTTCTCTCTCGCAGTCTCTCGTCTGTTCCTTCTCCCATACTACACACCTACTAGTAGTACTCACACAATACACCGCTCTCTACGAGGGGTCGGCCTAGCCTTCGCCTTCGCCGCCGCCTTTGTCTCCATCACGAGGCGGGTGCACCTCTTTATCACATCCATGCGGTTTGCAAGCTAGATATGGTTTTTCATGTGGTTTTTGAAGCGGCAAATACATGAGTTTTTTTTTTTTTTTTGTATGGTTGCGGTCGGATCGAGTCGGCCGTTCGGATCACCGACTTCGCTCAATGGTCTCTACGAAGTCAGGCCGCTCGATCTCTAGTGTTGGGTTGGGAAGGAGGCCGAAGAAAATGTCGCAAGAAGCACATCTGCTTGGGTAAGCACGAAGTCTAGATTCTAAAGTGCATTATCCTTCCTTTCTTGAAGTGTTTTACGAATGGATCTAAAAGTTTTTTGTGTTTGTCTTGCATATCTTTGTGACTCATGCTACCTTCTACAACCCTGAGAGATCTGCGGGGAGATTATCAAAGGATGAGGAGGGCCGGCGTGTAAAAAAGTGAGCATATTGTTCTCCTCTAATGACACCACGGCTCAGGCGAGACTCAAAACTCTTGCTTGTTTCTTGAGTTGACTTTGTGAGAGTGGGGCTCACGGCCGTAGGACTATAATCTCCGTGTAGGTCTCGAGCCTGGTGATGGCCATGGCTAGCGCTTAAGACTCTTATTTGGAGATTATAATCGGCCGTAAGCTCCTCGAGGGTGTCATCGTCCCTACTTTCGAGTCACGGACCCGAGGAGGCGTCCATATATGTCTTCGTAGCTTAGGTCTTGCTTCCTCTTTTTGACAATGTTAAGCTTGCTCTTGCTTCATCTTGTTTCGGCTTGTTATGTCTCATGGAATACTATTAAATCAGCCAAAATCAGGCGTTAGCAAAACAACACATTCTCGTAATGTTGTTATATTATCAAAAAATTGTTCAAATTTGGAATGCTCACGGCTCTTCAAGAATGCATGCTCGAACTTTGTATTGCTAGTTTGTGCATTGTGGCTCAACAAACAAATTCAGCTTGATAAGAGGCAAATTTTGGCTTTGTGTTGAAACAAATTTGTCATCGAACACTCGCCTCATTCTCTCTCTCTCCATCGAGCAGGCATGTGAAATGACACCATACGTGACCCGTACGGTACACCTACTCTACCAGGTGTTCGGGGGCATGTCATGATTACGATTCTCTGAGACCCGTCTTTGGAAAAAGTGCAGCGTAGTGCGGTGCGGAATGACAACTGCGCGGCTGCACCAAGGGTGAATGAACGGCAGTTTTTATATTCCCAAAAAAGTTTTGACCAAAACCTTTTCCAACAAATACTCTGACGGGGACTCGCCGGCCGGCGGGCGAGCCCGGCCGACCGTGGGCGTGGCAGCGTGAAGCAGCCACGGTTCCTTTCGCACAAGCGTCGGATTAGTACTACTCCTAGGCGAGAGGCCATCGGCGGGCCCCACAATTTAAAATACCTAAAATGTTATAGCCCGACAAACCAAAAATCTAAATTAAGTTAAAATTCGCCATTAAATTTGTTTCAATTAATTCTTCAAAACAAGATATCACATGGATATATTTAGATAAAATTACAAGTGGGCCCACACAAAAGGATATAAAGTATATGTATGAATCGGGAAAATGGTGTTGTGTAGGCACTATGAGCAAGTTTTGAATTCTAACAAATTTTTGTTTTGAGGCGGATTCCCAAATTCAAAAAAATGATGCGATTCCTAAGACAAACTTTTGTCGGGGGCTAAATTTACTCAAACAAGTTACAAACTTTTGCGGGGCTAAATTAGCAGGTGGGACCATGGTATGCGCATCAAACACTCTGATTGCCACCTCGGATTCCCTCATACGGTATGCTCCATATATAGTGCTATGATTTTTCTACATGATCTCTCGTCTCTTCCTTCTCCCATACTACACCTAGTACTAGTTACTTCTCACCTCTTCGTCGACTTTCCAAACTCATCTCAACCAAACAAGAGTAGAGGCGGTCAAACCACGAGTGTGCCTCGCCCGGGATTACCGGCCGGCCGTCGTCTGTGAAGTCTTAGCGCTCGATCTAAGGTGTTTTCGCCGGAGGCGAAAAATGTCGCAAAAGAAGCACATCTTCTTGGGTAAGCTTAGAAATCTAGATTGTAAAGTGCATTATCCTTCCTTTTTTGAAGGTTTTTGAATGGCTCACGAAAAGGTTTGCTATCTAGCTTGTAGTACAACATTGCTCAATAATTTTGTTGTCTTATACCTTTTCGATTCATCCCAATTTACAAACACAGGGAACCTATGCGGGAGATTATAAAAGGATGGGGAGGCGAAGAAAATGTCACAAAAAAGCATCTTCTTAGCTTAGAGATCCTTTTCCACCTCTCTTCTATTATCCTTCTTACTGAGGGCTATCGGTGGCCTCGGCCTCATAAGTGAGGCATTTGTTCATCACCGTGCATCTTGTGCATCTATGCCTTAGCCTTTTGCTTTTTGATTGGAATATCGACTTCATCTTTGGACCTTTAGCCATACTCTCACTCATCCATCTTTCTTGGGGTAATTTGAAGATAATAGATTTTGCGTTGTGAGTGTGAGGTGTGGTGCGGTCCAAGTGAATAGTAGCGATGGCGGTTAGATACTCATTATCCATTAACATTGCGAGAGGGGCTCGCGACCCGTAGGACTATAATCTCCGTGTGGGTCTCGAGGCCTTAATCATGCCCATGGCTAGAGCTTAAGACTGCTTGGTTGGAGATTATAATCTTCCGGGGGGCCTTAGCGTCTCGGCGGTGTTGTTAATACGTACTCGAATGCAGACGGAGGAGGCGCCTTCTAAGCAGATGCTCCCTACTTTTCGAATCGTATTGAACCTATATTGCTAGTTTGTGCATTGTGGCTCAACAAACGAATCGGCTTGATTTGTTAGTAAAAGAGGCAAATTGTCGCCTTGTGTAGTTGTGTTGAAACAAATTTGGCATCGAATGCTCACCTCATTCTCTCTCTCGATCGATCGAGCAGACATGTGAAATGACTCCATAAGTGACCCAATTAATACGGTACCCCCGCGCGGCGTGCGGAGGAGATGGCGGCGGGTGGCAGCGTGAGCAGTTACAGTTTCCTTCGCACAGCGTCGGATTAGTACTACTCCTACTAGGCGAGGCCAGCGGCCCACAATTTAAAATACCTAAAAATGTTTTAGCCGACAAACCAAAAATCTAAATTAAATTCCGATTACAGTAAATTTGTTTTGGCCAAAACCTTTTCCAACAATTTTGTACTTTTTGCGGGGACTCGCGCGGTAGGAAGAAGGCGAGGCCGTCGTAGATTACAGCAGGAGCACTACGGTTCCTTGTGGCTGAAGCGTTGGATTAAAATATAGTGAAAATTTTTGTCTCGCGTGGTTTCAAGCACGCAGCGAGCCACGTCGGACGAGAGGCTGCGGGAGGAGGCGGCATGAAGCGACAGAGAAAGAGCATGGCCATAGGCGGGCCCTAATTTAAAATACCTAAAAAATGTTATAGCCCGACAAACCAAAAGTCTAAATTAATTCCGATTACACCATTAAATTTGTTTTAATAAATTCTTCAAAAACAAGATATCACATGGATATGTTTAGATAAAATTATAAGCGGTAGCACTAATAGTTTTTTTACAAGGGCACTAATAATAGTTGGTATAGAGTATTAGAGATATAAAAGGAGAATGAGTGCGGGAAGTCTTTGTAAAGGGTGATGACCGGGATATATAGGAAGTTAAAAATTCCTAAATTTACGAGAGAAAATCCAAAAATCTGAAAAATCCAGTTTGCGTATTGGGGTCGATGCGACATGGTCATATTTCATAAGGCATACGAGATTAGGGTCATATTTCTAGCGGCACACAAATACTTGGGTTAAATTTCATAATTGTATACATGAAGGCTGCGGGGGAAGCAATGGTTTAGCAGCTCTGTCATAGTTATATCTTGTTGGCTACTCTACTAAGCAACTCCTGTCATATTTTTTCTAGAGGCGAAAATGCGGATGAAAAACTTCGATGGATTTACACTCCTGCCCACACCTAGGGTGGCCTCGTCATATGTCTTACCAACCTCATCATCTTTGTGGATGTGGGGCGACCTTGGAGCGGACCCACACACGGATCTAAGCTTGAGGAACGCTAGGAACTAGTCTGTTTGTGTCGTCTTACAAATTTATGTGACTCATTCTATCTAACTTGTACAAAAAATTGTGTTGTCTTAAATACCTTTTGTCGGGTTGATCGTGTACAACCACAAAGAACTGGCGGAGATTATGGGTGTGTTTGGTAGGGCTTCTCGGAAGGGGCTTCACTAGAGGAGCGAGCCGTTTTTAAGGCTCGAGAAGTGGGGCTCCTCAAAGCGGCTCCACTCCTCCTTTTTCCACTAAAAAGCGGCTCCTCCTCCCAAACCGTTTGGTAGGGGCTCCTCGGGAGGACCGGGAGCCAAGCCCCGCCAAACATGCCCTATAAAAGGATTAAAAGAATATCATATCCATAAATCTGTGTTTGGGCAATTTGAAGATAATACTAGATCTTGTGGTGCGGCCCAAGTGAATAGTAGTATAGTAGGCAGTAGTATGTTGCGAGATGGTGCCTTCTAAACGGATGGTGTGTAGATGAATACTCCCTCCGTCCAAAATCTTTGAACCTATTTTTAACAAATTTATTGAAAGATACAAATGTTGCACTTATTTTGTAAAAATCGAGTCAAAGTTGTGACGAAAACCGAGCGACTAACATTTTGGGATGGAAGTTTGACTATTAAGTATATAGAAAATAATAATATTGATACTTAGATCTCTAAATAAAATTTATTATGGAAGTATGATACGATATCAATCTAATGATGCTTATTACATATTGTAAACATGTA
Organism: Hyparrhenia diplandra; assembly: GCA_015847255.1. Classification (NCBI taxonomy): domain Eukaryota; kingdom Viridiplantae; phylum Streptophyta; class Magnoliopsida; order Poales; family Poaceae; genus Hyparrhenia; species Hyparrhenia diplandra. The sequence continues at coordinate 48,147 of JADLZK010000065.1, forward strand.
TTAGTTTTTCTATACATATGGTCAAAGTTATAAAGGTTTGACTTATCCACAAACTAGCCGTGTGTTTGGTTGGAGAGCGGAGCCGAGCCGGGTTAGGAGTTGAACCTCTTTTCGAGGGTGTTTGGATGCCGGGAAGGAAGGGGCAGAGGCCAGCACCCCTTGGGAGGAATATTCGGCGAGGATGCGGGTGGCTCCGTCGTCCCGTCCGCCTCTCGCCCGGGCCGGAGGCGAACCCCCCGATGCGGAGGCGCGGGTTCCGTTTCTCCATCGCGTTCTGGCGAAATCTCGCGAGGCGGTGGCGCGACGGCGGTGCCGCTCCTCGAGGCCGCGGCGCACCTTCCTTGGACGTCGGTGCGCGGGCGGCGCGACATGCAGCTCTAGATCAAATTTGGCATATTTTGAGGCGGAAGGAGTCACCCGGCTTATCGGCGGCCGATCGGCGATATTTTCTCTCCATCAGCCCGGGCCGGCTTTTGACTTTCTCTCGGCATCGGCCGACGGGGGCCCGGCCGGCCGGGAACCCGAGGCTCTATGTGCCGGCCTTGTGGCCTTTGTGTGAAACAAATTTGGCGACCCTAGATCAAATGGACGCGGAGCTTGGCCAAACTCTGTCTCTTCTCTCTCTCTATCGTCTCTTGTCTCTTCCTTCTCCCATAATGCATCGAGCAGGCTGTCAAATGACTCAATATGTGACCCTCTGGTAGGTCATTGTGAGTCAACGCCCTTCTACAAACCCGTCTGGGTGGAAAAAAAATGGAAAAAAGGGTTGTAGGATCGGTGCGAGGGTGCGAGATGACTTCTGCGGCTGCACCAACGATGGAGGCCGGAATTTCTTGATGGCAGCGTGGGGCCCCTATTGTACTCAAAGTTCAGCGTGCATGGCATATAGTATCTCCCGGGGCCCCGGGCCCTGCATACCGGCCTACTCGCTCGACCCTTCACAAAAAGAAAAAAGGAAAAAAAAGAAAAAATGATTTCTATTTTTATTACGGGAATGGGAGTGCGTAAAAGCCTACAAACGGCACTACTCTGATATATGTCGAATACATTCGTGATTTTTGGGTGATTGAATAGTGATACGTGAGAGAATAAGCTAAAATAGGATAAGCCAAGTTATTTTTTTCGTTTTTTGCAAAAATCAAGGATGGCAAACTAGTTTAGCAAACTCTTGTAGATGCTATGTCATTTACTATTAAACCATCGTGAAGCGCTGGAAGCAATATTGTTGTTGGCTATTCTATTTTTCGAGGTATAAAGCTGGATGCTAAGACTCTCCACGGCGTGCAGGTGCTCAAAACGATCAAACCCCTACAAGCTGGTAGAGTTGGTGTGCCTCCCTTCCCCCGGGCGGTCGGGTCCAAGTCAATAGTAGTATATCGGTTGTAGTTGGTACTCATTGTCCTGTTAACATCGGCGAGAGGGGCTCGAGGCCGTAGGACTATAATCTCCCGGTGTAAGTCTCAAGGGTCATGCACATGGCTGGCGTTTAAGACCTCTTATTTGGAGATTATAATCCCACCCGAGGCGCAAAGCGTCTCAACGATCGTTATCCCTATTCGAGTGCGGACCCGAGGGACGTCCATATTTGTCTTCGTAGCTTAGTGCCTTTCTTTCTTCGACAATGTTTGCTTGTTCTTGCTTCATCTTGTTTCATCTTATTGTCTCATAGGATATATACTACTAAATCAGCCAAAATGATGTTAGCGAAGAACACACCGTCTCTCTACAATATTATTATCAAAAAATTTGTTCAAATTTGGAATGCTCTAGCTCTCAAGAATCTTGAAACAAATAACTTAAGATAGAGGAGTATGTAACTATACAAAATTTGTAAATTCTTGATTTGAATACATTTTGAAGTCCAACCCAAGCCTCATTTAGTTGGCAAATACTATTTCTAAGCCAACTTCAATTTTAGACTCTCTCCATCACATCACATTAAATACACCAAAAAATATGTTCGGAGCAGTAAATGTTGGTTAAAAATAACTAATTACGATTTTGTTGTAATGTGAGACAAATCTTTTGAGCCTATTTAGTCCATGATTGGACAATGTTTGCAAATACAAACGAAAGTGCTACGGGGAGTTCTAACGATTGCTTTTCAACTATTTTGCCACTAGCCCCACACTCACTACAAAACTCATTCGATGCTGGGAACAAGTGCCCCCTGTCTTTGGAAGTGAAATGGAAACAAACTACTCTTGCTTTCTCCACTCTCCTCCGCCCTCCGCTCAAAGTGAAGTCGGGCGAGCACGGCGCCAATCCTCGGCTCCTCGCTATGCCTTCACAAAAAAATCCGATTTCTATTTTTAATGCAGGGTGCCGCCAAAGCCTAAGTGTTTCAAATTCGAAATACTAGTACTACTGTAGTAGTACACAAGTTCTGATCGCCCGGCAAACTGTCGAGAAGCCCGGGTGCCGTGGAATGTGGTGTCTGTCTCTCGCTCTCGTCACTTCCTTCTCCCATCTCCCATAGTACCCCTAGTAGTAGTACCCCTCTTCTCGCCTCTTCTGGCTGACTTCCAAACTCTTCTCACCCAGCAAAGTGAGAGCGGTCCGGCCGCGAGAGTGCGCCTCGCGCCCTCGCCCTCGGCGCCTCGCGTCTCCATCCTTGGCGGTACCTCTTTATCACACCCATGGAGCTAGATATGATGATTCTTCGTGTGGTTTTTGAAACAACAAATATAGAAGTTTGTTTTTTGGTGGTTGAATCTGGGGGGTCCATCGCGGGGGCCTCCCGGGTGGCCACGGTGGCGGTCCGGTGGCGGCTACGCGAGGTCGCGTCATCGTCTTGACTTCCGGCGGGGATCCCGGCCGGCGTGGGGCGGGCACGGAGGAGGCGTTATCGCGGCGTCGACGAGTTGCGGAAGCCAGCCGTCGTCTGCGCGAGATCCGGCCGCTCGGATCTCTAGTGTTGGGCGTCGCCGAAGAAAAATGTCGAGAAGAGAAGCACATCTTGTTGGGTAAAGACCTACAGGCCCTAGATTTAGAATCGATAGCGGGATTGTAAAAATCGAGAATCGGCCAAAAGCGATTTTACCTAATTTTGCCCATCCACATGCCTACAACCATAAAATCTTTTCTAGAATCCGAGATATCCAAACACAACATTCCAGTTTTGTCTAAAATCTAGATTCTGAAACCTAGCTAATCAAGATTTTGAGAATCAAAATACGATCCAAAGGGTTTTGTTTTGTCTTGCATATCCTCATGCTATCTGTCTTAAATACTTTTTTCAGATTGATTCTAGGTACAATCACAAAAGACCTATGCGGAGATTATAAATAGGTTGTTTGGTTGCTGCATCCGTTGAACTAGGATGGCGGATGCGGGGTGATGTCTTGTTGTTCGTTCGGCTTGCGGGAGTGGTTGTTGTTGTTTGGCTATGGCTTTGGCTATGGCGCCTCTCTACTCTGCTCATAATAGTGTCCGAGGACCTCCCGCGTGTCCTCTTCCCATCCAATGTCAAGCGCCGACTTCATCTGAGGAAAGGTTGGAGGTCGAGAAGCAAAATCTAGCTAGTTGAACTGCTCACTGGCGTAAGAGCACGGAAAACTAGTCAAGATGATAGATAGGCGCTCGGCAATGTGAGTTCAAGTGAACACGTATCTTATGCAGTACAAATTTATGTGACACACGGTATCTAGCTTATACACAAATTGTGTTGTCTTAAATACCTTTTTTTTTGGGTTGATCCTAGGTACAACCACAAAAGAACTACGTGGGAGATTTTAAAAGGATCAAAGAGAAGATCATATACACATCTATCTATCCCGTAGGAGCAATTTGAAGATAATAGATCTTGTGTTGTTGGCCCAAAGGTGTGGTGCGGTCAAAAAGTGAATATACGTGCTTGATAGTTGTAATAGGTACTCATTAAGAGGGGCTCGTGGCGTAGGACTATAATCTCCGTGTAGGTCTCGAGGCCTGGAGTTATGGCCATGGCTGGCGCTTAAGACTGCGTTGGAGATTAGAATCTGTAGGGGGCGCAAGCGTCTCGACGGTGTTAATACCGTCCCTATTCGAGTGCGGACGTGGGACATCCATATTTGTCTTCTAGCTTAGGTCTTTCTTTCTTTGACAATGTTTGCTTGTTCTTGCTTCATCTTGTTACTTGTCTCGCATGATACTATTAAATCGGCCGTTCGCGAGAACAACCCGTTTCTATGTTATGTTATTATTATCAAAATTTTGTTCAAATTTGGTCTACTCTAGCTCTCAAGAATCTTGAAATAAATAACTTAAGGGGAGAATTTATCTATACAAAATTTGGCAAATTTTTCGATTTGAATACATTTTAATTCCAACCCACGCTCACTACAATAGCTTATTCGGTGTAGTGTCCCTGGCTGGAAGTGAAAGCGAAACAACAAAACTACTCTCGCTTTCTCTCTCCTCGCCCTCCGCTCAAAATTGAAATTCGGTCGGCGCCGCGCAATCCAATCAATCGGCGGATCGGATCGCTCGGCCGGAGGCTGGCGGGGCGAGACGGCGAGCAGCCGGGTCAATCGAGATGCCGGTGTGGGCCGTTCGCGGTGAACACGTGGACCCCAGCGTCGTCGCTGAAGCGCCACCGCTTCCTCACCGCCCCCATCGGGACCACCTCGCCCGGCATACGCGCCCTGCGCCGTCTCGGTCGGTCGCCTCCGGCTTTACCATCCTTATCGCCCTCATCATCTTGGCTCGACCACGGCGCGTTAGTCGAGGCTGAACATTGGCGACCCGCGGCTGCTTGGCGTCCGGACCGGCGGCGACAGCGTCACGGCAGCGCCAACCCGCGCGGGTCAGCTCGCGTCCCTCCTCTTTCCTCATGTCCCCTGGTCGATTCGGATAACCGACCATTCATCCATTCCTTTTAACATGGGACCGACGTAGTGATGTTCTGTTCGAGGGCTCCTTGGCGGCGAAATCCACGCCGGCGGCGCCGCGACTCCGCGCGCCTCGAGCGCCCCAGCGCCGCCGCTGCGCTCGCCCGCCGCGCCGACTACCTCTTCCTCGGCGCACCTTGCTGATGTGCTGCGGTTCCCGGTAGAGGACTCCATCCGCGAGGTGATCAAGCTGGCGTCGGAAGCACCGTAGCGGCGGTGTACCTCGTCTGCGACATGCTAGGGCGGGGAGGACGTCCTTGTAGGGGTGTCCAGGCGTTGGTCCAAGATCGTCGGCGGGAGAAAGCGGCGCCACGGGCGGCTCACACCGCGTCGGCGGAGATCCTCGCCGCCGATGGCCAGCGTCGCCTCCACCGCTTCCATGTCATCCGTCGTTCCAGCGGTGTCGGAGGCGGGCCACGGGAGATCTGTAGCTGGCGGCGGCTGCCGTACACCCTGCCCGAGCCCCTCATCATCGGCCTTCCCGCGCGGTGAATACACCCACAACTTCGATCCGCATGCTTGGAGGAGCGCGTCAACGCGACGGCGAAGCCGATGCTGACGGGGGCGATGCGCGACGAATTCGGGGTCTGGCACGTCTGCTTGTCGATGCACTCGTCACGGGATGAGCTGGAGCAGGCGCTAGGGATCCTCAAGCCCAAATGGGTCATCTCCACCGCCGCCGTACAAGGCGGTGGACCTCAGCTACGTCAGGAAGCACTGCTCCTTTGTCGGTTGCTTGGCGATCCCCTATGGAGATTGCACCGGGATATCGATGGAATGTCATGCCCGGCTCGCCGCAGGTAGTGCTGGCGGCGGCGGCGACTGAAGGCGAGGAAGTGTTCAATTCTTGTGTTGATGAGTTTGGCTCTGATGATGGCGGTCGGAGTAGTAGAAGAGGCTGCGAAGCGGCATTGGTTGATTTTGAGATCGAGAGTTGAGCCGCTGTCACGCTTTTTGGAAGAGCAAGATTCAGATTATCACAACACGAACCTTGACGCTGTTGAGCTATGAGTATTTGAGTCTTCGAGATCATTGGTGATGTTGAGCTTCAAACCAATGATTACAAGCTGGCTGATCTGGGTTTTATAGCAACAACAAACTTATCGTAGGTGAGTTAACTAAAGCTGCAACAAAGGCGGTCAGTTTCTGAATCACAGGAATTGTTGTGGCAATAAACTGTTGAAGTAGTTGGGTTTATGGCCCGATGGAAGAAAAGTTGAATTTGAGTCACGGCCCGAACTGTAAATATGACAAAGGAGGAATGGAAAGAAGGCTAGACTGGGGGGCTCAAGAACAGAATCTGAATATTTCGGGCTAGTTTGATGGAAGTTTAGGCATAAGGTGGCGAAGCCTTGAAGGTAAGCGAGAATGCAAGAGTGAATAAAGAGATCTCGGTGTGCATGTTGAGTTTCGGCTACCGAGGATGACCCCATTGCTGCATCATCAGAGTGAGAAGAACTGTCGGTACTACGAAAGAATTGGCGATTCTTCAGCGTTGTTGGATCATCAAAGGGCCTTAATGTGAAGGTGAGGAGGTTGTACGGGTCCATGAACACCTGCGGTTCCACGACCCCTGCCATCTCGTCCAGCTCATAGCGCCTCCAAGCGACCTAGAGGTTGTCCAACGGTTTCTAGCGGCTTCACTCTTACGTTCTTTGTAAAATTAAATCTCTATCGAACTTTTGTATTGCTAGTTTGTGCGGCCTCACCAAGGATGGACAGAATGGTGGGTTTTTACAATCCTCGGGTATGATCTGATGGTGCTACTTAAGAAAAATAGCTAGAGAATTGGAGATATATCTCTTGATCCAAGAATGATCTTCTCTATTTATCGGTTTAATTTGGAGATATATCTTTGATCCAAGAATTGGGAGATATATCTTGACAGAAACCTGTATTGTTTTTGAACCCTGGAAGAAGGGCAGGTTATTATTTATAGAAATGCAGTTTCTAGTGGAAGTGACTGAAGAGATCTTTTTTTTTTTTTGAAAAGTTTCATTAAACTCAGCTTTTAAGAAAGCTTGACCTGATTACAAGATAATACTGCGGGGTTACCGGTTACAAGATTAAGC
>JADLZK010000066.1:0-11747 GCA_015847255.1 Hyparrhenia diplandra
GTTCCCGATCGGAACCAGGAAGAAGAAGAGCTAGGCGAGGAATTTAGATCTATTGCTGGTAATTTGAATCTATTACAGAGGAAATGTAATAACGAAAGCTAATACAAATGACTTGGTTTTTTGATAATCTCCCATCTCTCTCCTAGCTGCTATTTATATCTCACTCGGATGGAGACGGAGTCGTGCTGGAGTTGCCGGCCCACTCTGGCCCTGCCAGCTTGACATTCTTCACACGCCTTCTCCTGGGCCTTGGGCTGGATGGCAAGCCACCAGAGTGGGGGCTGCTGACAGTGCCCCCCTCGAAGTGCCGGCATGTCCCCATGCCGGAGCCGCCGGGCGCTGTGTGATGGCGTCTTCGTCTTCCCGTATGCCAAATCCGCAGAGAGGCCAGACCACTGGATAAGTACCTGCTTGACGGACGTAGCATCCGCGCCGGTGGAGACGTGTTTGCAAGCACACGCTCGGGGATCCGGAGCATATCTTCATCATCTGGTAGGGGACTGTGAGACCACAGCTGCCGCCGGAGGAGCTTTGAGCAGGGAAGCGTGAAACACCGGGTGGACTGTGGACGAAGGAGGAAGCTCGAGCTTATAAGCGACAGAGCCCACCTTGCTTAAGATCTTGAACGGGCCGAAGTATTTGAAGCACAATTTATGGTGGGAGCGAGGAGCCAACGAGCTCTGTACATATGGTTGGAGGCGGAGGAATACTGACTCACCAACTGAGAATTCCCTTTCAGAGCGATGCTTGTCTGCCTGTGCTTTCATGCGCTGCTGAGCTCGCAAGAGGTGCTGTCGGATCAGTCCCTCATGGTGGTGCGTTCTTCGAGGAATATTTGCCACAGCAGGAACTGAGCAGAGCGTCATCTTCTGACAACCCAAAGTGACGAGGGCCATGGCCGTAAAGGACCTCAAAAGGGGACATGCCCAGGGATGAGTGCAAGCTTGTATTATACCAGTACTCGGCGAGGGACAAGAACTTGAACCATCGACGAGGGCTAGAGTGAACAAAGCACCTGAGGTAAGTTTCCAAGCACTGGTTGACCCGTTCCGTCTGGCCATCTGATTCGGGATGGTAGGCAGAGCTTAAGTTGAGATCAACACGAATCAGGCGAAAAAGCTCTTTGCCAAAAGGAACTTGTGAAAATAGCATCCCGATCTGAGACGATGATCTCTGGAAGACCATGGAGTAAAACACTTGGTCCAAGAAAGCATGGGCTACTGTCTCAGCTGAGAATGGGTGATGCAGAGGGATGAAGTGTGCAAACTTGCTAAACTTGTCAACAATTACCATAATGCAGTTAGCTGGCCCGGATGGTGGCAACCCATTGATGAAATCCATCGTGAGCACTTGCCAAGACGAGGTAGGTACTGCAAGAGGTGCCAAGAGTCCTGGGTACTTGGATCTGTCAGGCTTGGCTTGGAGGCAAATGGAACAGGCAAAGCAACATAGTCCTTGACAGAGCGGCTTTAATGCCCCGCCAAGAGAATGCCTTCTTGACACGGCTGTAAGTCACCGGGAAACCCGAGTGCCCACCAATGGCGCTATCGTGAAGGGCGCGATCACCTTCGCTGAAGTGTAAAGTTGGAACCCAACCAAATGCGGCGAGAATACCTGATGACTCCACCGCGAAGAGAGAACGGAGGGGCGACCTTGTGGGTTGATAGCCAGCAACGCAAGCAACTCTTGTGCCTCGTGATCGAGAGCATATCCGGCAACCAATCGGAGATAACCACAATGGAAGCTGCGAGAAGAGATGGCATTCAAGCGAAGCTGGGGGACTGGGGGTGTGAGACAAGGCGTCGGCCGACCGTTGGAGAGACCGGGCTTATAGACAACTTTATACCGAGACCGGGCGGCTTGTGGAGCATTTTGAGCGCTAATCGGTATGCGTCGTTGGTCACCGAGATGCATAAGACTGCGTTGGTCAGAAAATATGGTGAATTCAGCATGCCGTAAGTATGCTCGCCATTGTTCCACTGCTACCAGGATAGCGAGAGACTCTTTTTCATATGTGGAGAGCAATCTGGTACGAGGACCCGGACTTTTTGGCGAAGGCCGAGGATGACCGTCACGAGCGAGACCGCACCGACACCGAGAGTCACAAGCATCGTCCCGAATGGAAAATGGTTTGGAGAAATCGGGTAAGGCCAAGGCGGGAGCAGAGATCAGAGCATCCTTTAGAGCCTGGAAGGTGAACCATGTACTTGCGGTCGGACAAACAACACGCGCCCTTCTTCAGGAGATCATTAAGTGGCGGCGATGAGAGCGAAGTTCCTGATGAACTTGCGGTAATAACCAGCAAGCCCCAGGAAGCTGCGAAGTTCCTTAGCATCTTGAGGAACCGGCCAAGCTTATGCGATCGAATTTTGCCAGGATCTGTGGCCACACCATCCCCACTGACCACATGCCCAAGATAAGAGATGGACTGCATTGCGAATTGGCACTTACTGAACTTGTGGCGCCACTGATCCTTGGCAAGTGGTGGAAGATCGGCGAATGTGCTCCAAATGATCAGCATAAGTGCGGCTGTAGATGAGGATGTCGTCGAAGAAAACGACAGCGAACTTCCTCAAGGCTGGATGCAAAGTCGAATTCATCGCACCCTGGAAGGTGTTGGGCGCCGCCAAGAAGTCCAGGACATGACAAGATACTCTCGAACTCCGAGGCCCGGTCGTTGGAAAGCGGTTTATGCTCTTCCCGGGCGCAAGCCCCGATCTGATTGAACCCGGAGCGTAGATCGAGGCAAGTAAAACCAACGAGCCTGGGAGAGTTCATCAAGGAGCGCATCCACCACGGGAATGGGAAACTTGGACTTCACAGTAAGGGAGTTCAACTGTCGGTAATCAACGCAGAATCGCCACGAGTCATCTTTCTTACGGACCAAAAGCACTGGAGAGGAGAAGGCACTTGAGCTTGGTTGAATAATACCGATCTGCGGCATTTCGAAACTTGGCGCTCAATTTCATCTTTGAGAGCCGGCTTGTAACGATACTGTCGCATGGCCACTGGGGATGCGCCGGGAACCAATGGAATTTGGTGATCACAGTGGCGTCGAGGCGGGAGCTCTCAGAGGGCTCGCAAACAGCTCCTCATAAAATCATCAACCAATGCACGAATCTCGGGCAATGGAGGCTTCGAGGGACTGTCGGTAAGAAGAAGTGATCTCGAAAAAGCTGCGGCGGGAAGAGCACTCGTTTGTCATCCGACAAGATACCTTGAAGCTTAATATGTCCAGCACCATAAGGGATGTATAGCCATTTTGGCGGCCGGTCCGGACTTCATAGGGGAGAAAGCCCGCAACCAGTCAACGCCCAAAATAATATCATAGAAACCCGGAGGAAATGTAATAACGAAAAGCTAATACAAATGACTTGGTTTTTGATAATCTCCATCTCTCTCTCCTAGCTACTATTTATATCTCACTCGGTAGGGGAACCTCGCTTTCGCGGTGCCGGGCTGGGCGTCGGTTCGAATCAAAGCAGCGGGGCGCGTGGAGTCCGATCCCGGGAACGCCGCCCGAGCCGAGGTAGACCGGGCGCGAACTCCGGTTGGTGGGCGAGAGCACAGGGTGGGCGCGAAGGTCGGAGAGGAAAGGAATCGACACGGCGGCGCCATATGCGCATGTCGTGGGACGCCGGTCTCCGAGGCCTCCACTCGGTCGTCCCCGCTCGTTGGCGATCTCCGCTGAGCGGGACGAGCTTCGACATCCGTCATCCGGCCGCTCGAGGTCGTAGATCCGGCCCTCGAAGAGGTGCCCCGAGTTATCGGCGGCGACCGCCGCGGAGCGCCGGTTGGCGATGTTACGCTTTCGAGAGCGGCGACCCGTCCATCGGCGTCGCGGGACGGCAGCGCTCTTGCTCGGCGTGGCTCGTCTCGGCGGCCACCACGCGCCCGCTCGAGAGTCCCCATCGCTCCGCCCGAGCGAGTGTCGAGGTCCTCAAGGGACTTGAGCATCTGCTCGAACGCCCGCGAGGTGTTAGGCTCCATGGCTCCGAGCGGCGTTGGTGGCGGGTGTAGTGGGTGTGGACCGCCGGGTCGGATTCAGGTTGCCGGCCGTGGAAAAGGCGTGAGCTGATACCACTATTACGGTTTCGATCGGAACCAGGAAGAAGAAAAGCTAGGCGAGGAATTTAGATCTATTGCTGGTAATTTGAATCTATTACAGAGGAAATGTAATAACGAAAGCTAATACAAATGACTTGGTTTTTGATAATCTCCCATCTCTCTCCTAGCTGCTATTTATATCTCACTCGGATGGAGACGGAGTCGTGCTGGAGTTGCCGGCCCACTCTGGCCCTGCCAGCTTGACATTCTTCACACGCCTTCTCCTGGGCCTTGGGCTGGATGGCAAGCCACCAGAGTGGGGGCTGCTGACATACACGCATCCGGCAGCAGTTGAAACCTAGAAGCAAATTATTCAGCAATCACCAGCAACATGGAATTTTCCCGGCCCTTCATTTCTTCCTGAGCCTCGTCTTCATCCGCTCAACCGCGCCCCGCAACGTATCTTCATCCTTGCAGAAGGTAAACCTCACCAGGTTCTTCCCTTCCTCAGGGTTGAGATAAAATACACTCGGTGGTATAGCAGCCACGCCGACTTCACGAATCAAGTACTCGCAGAACTCTATGTCATTGTCGAAACCGAATGGGGTGTGGTCGACCATGATGAAGTATGTTCCACTTGATGGGTAAACAATAAACCCTGCAGCTTCTAGTCCTTCTAACAGTATAGCTTTTTGGCGCTGTAGTCCCTCTTCAGTTCCTCATAGTAGCTATCTGGTGCTCTCAGAGCTGCTGCTGCTGCTGCTTGCATTGGTGTGCAGGTGGCAAATGTCAGGAATGAGTGTGCTTGCCTAAGACCCCATGTCAGGTGTGGTGGTGCGATTGCCCACCCGATCTTCCATCCTGTAAGAGAGAATGTCTTCCCCAGAGAGTTCATGGTCACAGTCCTCTCATACATGCCTGGGATAGAAGCCATTGATATGTGATCAGCCTCAAATGCCAGCTTGTCATAGACCTCATCAGAAAACAGCAAAACATCATTTTCCTTGCAGAGGGTGGCGATAAATTCAAGCTCCTCCCTAGTAAACATTTTCCCAGTTGGATTATGTGGTGTGTTTATCATTATCGCTTTGGTGTTCTTGGAGACTGCCGCCTTCAGCTCTTCAAGCGGGACTGCAAAATCTGGAGCACGGAGGGTAATAGCCTTTACATTGGCACCAGCCATCGACATCATAGCCTCATATGAATCGTAGAATGGAGCAAACAATATCACCTCATCGCCAGGATTAATCAGACCTAATATTGTTGAAGCTATTGCTTCAGTGCATCCAGATGTAACAGTAACTTCTTTGTCAGGGTCAACTTGCAACCCACTGTCCTTCAGGAACCTTTCAGCAATAGCTGAGTTCAGTTCAGGTATACCAAACCCTCTTGCATACTGATTCTTCCCAGCATTGATAGCTTGAATTGCAGCCTCTTTCACAAAGTCTGGACCATCAAAATTCGGAAATCCCTGGCCAAGGTTTATTGCTCCATGCTTGATGGCAAGCATGCTCATCTGAGTGAAAATTGTTGTCTTGAACTTTTCCAACCGCTTTGGCGACCTGCAATGCAGAAACCGAACATGGGTCAAATTCCAAGCTCAAGGTAGTCTTGCAACCTGCATCGAAGAAAATAGCCAAATTGCAAACTCAAGGTAGTCTACTTTGACAGCAAGTAAACCCACTGCTATAAGGACAGACATAATTAAACCATGTCTAAAACAGGAATTTTGTTTGATCACCCTATTACTAAAACTTTCATAAAATATTCTTTCATGATGTCAGCTGGACTTGAACACAATGTACAATGGGCATGGGAATTGGAAACAGCAAATCGATAATGGACTCTACATGAGACCTCAGGCTGACAAGTCAAAATACTCATCAGTTATCATCTGCCATATCCATATTGAACAAGTGATGGTCAACCAGAATCCAAAACTAATACTTATGAGGTATGAATTGTAAACGAATCCAAATACTATATAGAACACTTTCATCTCAAACTGAAAGCGTTAAATAGATCGTTTTTCAAGGTCTGGCACAATAAAAGTAACCAAAGTAAGCAAACCATGACCTCAGGATGGACCACTGGGTTTTACCTTATACGGTTATACCTATGAAGTATCAAATTATGGATCTGAAATAGTGCATTCGTATAGAGAAACAGTTCCTGATGAAGTTAGTTTGCTTACACGGTGTCTCGGAAAAATGCAAATGTAGCTTTTCATACGGACACCTATACTGACCTTGACGCTCAAATACATGTGAAACTGCCTGAGGAACCTCAGAATGAGTCTACCGAACACACACCACTTTCGTGCGCATTACACTGACGGGAAATCCATGGCGCAACACCCAGTTCATCCCAGGCTGGCAGGCTAGGATTGGAACACGGGCAGGTGCCCTCCATGACAGGAGGAACAACCACTATGCTGTGGAGCGCGTTCACAAGCAAATGTAGCTTTGATCTGAGTATTCTCATCTCAATATGTCTTCCTTCTTTATGCAGGGAGTTATTTCAATGTTTTAAATTCACAAACTTCAGGCATGTCAAAAGAAGGGGAAAATTCAGGCTCCTCGGTGATACAACAATGTGCCAAACAGCTAAAGGTTTCAGAAATACAACATGATTTTATCTAATCACTGAATTCTGCCGAATAGGGTGGTAATTAACAGCATATACAGGAGAATCCCATAAACATCAGACAGTTGGTTTTCGGCGAAGGGCCTGAGAAGGAGAAAAATTAAAACATCCAGGGAAAAAAAATTATATATCTATGGCTTGATGTATTCTGCTAGATTCACACTTCCAGACATGCTGATTGTTGACCACAATGACATAGGAAACTCATAAACGACATGGCTGCTCGTTATCATGTCTACACTCTTTTTTATTGCTGGGCACTATCCTACTGGAGCAAACAGGCAAATCAACTCTATAGCAAAGAAATTCTGCCACGAAAACTCTTAAGAGCAGTGTACATATTGAATAGATATAAGAGTATAATAAAGTAATAAACACATAAAGGAGTAGCAGATGGAGATATAGCAATACATTGCACAAAAGAAACACACAAAAAGTATCAACAGAACAAACTATAAAAAGTAGTAGTGATGATCTATAATATGGGTGCACCAAGCAAGGCAATAATTCGATACTTCTGTTGAGGGCAATGCCACCACTTCTCATCTAGTAATCAGTAACCAGTAATGAAGTATAAATGGGTACAAGGTTATTAAGAGTTTCTGCAGGATCCAAACCTTTCTCAGCTTTACTATAAACTATCTAAGAAATATGCTAGCTAGCTAGCCGCCTTTTTCACTAGCAATATCATTCAAATAAATGAAACATATAAACTTTGAATTCTCGAGTACAATGAAATATATATAACAAAATAAACCCATCGACATTAATTGATCGTATGAGTAATGGCATGACTGTGTTCACAAAAAATAGCTCCCATCTTTCCTGGCATATACTGTGTGCTATTTGAGCTATCATGATGCAGATGGTTTTGGATGGATTCAATTTTCCCAACATACGTGGGCACATGGCACACCCGATTTGGGTCCACACCCAATTCACCAAAAGGCCCTTAACATTGACTCGGTAAGCTTTTACATAAGCTGAGCTATTCCAAAATAACCTCACATCAACCATGTGATAGACTATATTACATGCAGTTACATGCATAGCAGTAGCAAGGGCAACTTTGGTAGAGATCCTTATGACTTTTTTCTTTAACAAACAGGCAGGATAGCTGGTTGTTTATATATTTAAAAGAAAAAAGGCCCAGACTAACAAGTGTAACAATAGAACAACAAAAAAAGAACCTGTACTAATAAACCAAAGACCTCTCGCTTCTGATTCTCGCCTTCTCGGATAATCGGAGACAAATGATTATGTGACCAAAAGTGATCATCGCATAGACTTTTAAGTTCAGTCGGACTAGAAGCGCTTCTATATAAACTATTGTTCGTCTCAAGTAATCGATGACTGCACTAATAAACCAAAATAGTCAAAAATACGCTTCAGTTATCAGCGGCTCCCCAAACCCTCCTCCACCCCCAAGTCGCAGCCTCCTGAACACTCATACACAGCGCCCGATATGGAAGCGCCTACTGAATCTCAGCCGCAGGAACCCGATAGTCAGTGAAGGAAGAGAGCGGGCGCACGGACCTGCACGGGCCGCTGCTCCGTCGCCTTCGCGGCGCCGTTTTCGGTGGCGGCGGCGGCGGCGGGCGCGGAGGTGGGAGCGGCGGCGGAGGCCATGTGCGAGATCCTCTGGAGCGACGCGCAGAGCGAGCGGCGGAGCGACGAGGACGCGAAAGTGGTGGAGGATTTTAATGGCATCTCATGCCAGGGGAGCGTCGCAGTCGGGGGCGGCGTGCGGGTGGCAAGGGTGGAGGGAAAAGCGGCCAGATTCATGAGGGAGGCGCAGTCAGTCGATTCGCGAGTTGCGTTCGCGTCCGCGCCGCCCGGACTCCGGTGTGCAGCAAGGTCTGCGGCTGCTGTAGACAGCGACTCTGCGGGGGATCGGGTGCCACCAGCGAGGTGCCGAGGTGCGGATGCATGAGTGAGGATGACGAGTGGGCCTGTGAGTTTATTGGGCCCATTTGGCATCGTCTGAGTGCGCTTTGCTGTGGTGTACTAGCAGCATTTTATTTGGGACTTTTTTTTGAGAAAACATTTTATTTGGGACCCGTGGAGTGGCAGATGCCGCCGCGCCGCATGCCGCCGCTTTGTGGTGGCGGTGGTGGTGGTAGCGGGGCAAGTGTTTTGGAGCTTCGTGTGCGTGTGAGTCGTGAGTTGTGAGTCTTGTGACCGTGTGCTAGCTAGGATGGGTGATGAATGGGCTTGAGCGTTGTCGTGTTCGGCTAGAACAGGCAGGGGTTTTGTTGCTGGCCGGGAGAAATCTTTCACGAAAAAAAAATTAAAATTCGCGGACGCACGTGCACCAGTAGCATTAAGTAAGACATTACGCGGCCAAAGAAGAATAACAAGACAACATGCATGCATGCAAAAGAATAGTAATAGTAAGGCCAAGATACAGCGATAACAATAATAAATAAGACACCCACACCACAAGTGGTCTGTTTTCTCTTTGTCTCAGCGCTTTTTCGTCAATGGGCCAAGATTTTTTTTTTTTTTTTTTCGTATTTTTTCTCCTATCAAGCATCATTGAGCGAGAAAATTTATTTTTACAAGCTAAAATTTTTCTTTTCGGGACATCGGGTTTGTGGGATAAGTAAAAGGGCGAGGGGATGGTTTCATATCCATATCGAAGTGAAAGTAAAAAAGGTTACACTCAAATAATTTGTAATTTTTTTAAATGATTATATTACAAACTTTAAACAAGTATGTCCAAAAATTTGGACTATCATATCATAAACTTTGTACCGATAGTTCAAAAAATTTAAAACTCAACCTATAAAAATTTATTTTTGACCAATTTTGAAAAGACACTTGCCCAAAACTCATTGTCTAATAGGGGGCATGCTTTTCAAAAGACACTTGCCCCCAAAACCCATTGCCTAGTAGGGGGCATGCATTTAAAAGGACACTTGCCCCAAAAACCCATTGCCTAGTAGGCGGACATGCATTTAAAAGGACACTTGTCCCAAAATCCTAAATTTAAAAATCAGTTAGTGACTCGGCAAACGTCATGAACCCTAATCTCAACAAACACCATGAACCCTAATCTAAGCAACGCCATGAACCCTAATCTCAAAGAAAAGCCATGAACCTAATCTCAGCGGCGCCATGAACCCTAATCTCAAAGAAAAGCCATGAACCCTAATCTCAAAGAAAGCCATGAACCTAATCTCAATAAAAGCCATGAACCCTAATATCGGCAACGCCATAAACCCTAATTTCGGCAAAGCCATGAACCCTAATCTCAACAAACGCCATGAACCTAATCTCAAAGAACTCCATGAACTCTAATCTCAAAGAACGCCATGAACCCTAATCTCATCAAAAAAGACATGAACCTAATCTCGGCAACACCATGAACCTAATCTCAAAGAACGCCGGTGAACCCTAATTTCAAAGAAAGTCATTAACCTAATTTCAACTTAAAAGCCGTAACACTAATCTCAACCACGCTTCAAACCTCCTAGGCCTAAGGCTCGCGGAAAAAAAAAGAAAAAGCGGCGCGCGCGCCGCCTTCCCCGCCTGCGGCCCCATTTCTCTGCCTCCGCACCGTTGTTGCGGTGGTGGCGAGGAGCGGGTCGCCTCTTCAACAGAATCTACTTGTCGCCGTAGGGTCTTGGTCGGCGTCCACCTAGGTCTAGGGTTTGCTCGCCGCCGATGTTCTGGGGGGATGGAGTTAGGGTCGCAGGGAGGAGTGTGGCTCCTCTGCGGGGTTTGCTTTCTTGGCGACGCGCGGCGATGCGGAAAGCGGCGGTGGCGCGCGTGGAATAAATTCTCGCGGCTTCTTCTCGTTTCTCCGATGGCGTCTTCTCCGGCGTCGGAGAGGTCGTGGAGACTCGTCCCAGAGTCGAGGGCCGGGCGCATCGTCATCTTCTTCAGGTGATGATGTTGTTGACCCTTAATCTCAAGGAAGATGTTCTCACGGTGAAAACGAAGCTTTGCTCGGGTTACCCGCTGTGGAATCGAAAAGGATGTGTCATGGGAACGGGAGTTGGCGATGCGCCTTGGAGGCGCTTTTATTCGGGTGATTCGCCTTAGAAGTAAGTCCTCCTCCTCAAGGCCTCCACCTTGTGGAGTTTGGCTCTCGTGCCCCACGGCGATTGGGAAGCGGCCGACGGGCGGTGACGAACGGATCTCTAAAGTCTTCGAGGAAGATGAGCGTAAGTTTTGTACTTCTTTTTGTAATTTTCCTTTTCTTAGGATTGCGTTTGTAAAAGGGTCGGTGTAATGCACCAAAATTAATACATGTTCCTTCTCAAAAAAAAAAAACACCATAAACCCTAATCTCAAGAATGCAATGAACCCTAATCTCAAAGAACGCTTATAACACTAATCTTAGCAAGACATTATCAACCCTAATCTCATGAGACGCCCTAAACCCTAATCTCAAAGAACTCCATGAACTCTAATCTACGCAACGCCATGAACCCTAATGTTAACAAAAAAAATACATGACCCTAATCTCAGCAAAAGCCATGAACCCTAATCTCACAAATGTCATAAACCCTAATCTCAAAGATACGGGCGTTAACCCTAATCTCGCCAAACACCATCAACTCTAATCTCGGCAAAAATTTTACACTCCAAATTTTGAAACTTTTACTCCAACAATAAAAAACTTTATACTTTTAGATGTAAAACTTTGTACTTTAGATGTAAATTTTGTCATCATGAAAAAATTATCTCAAAACATATCCAACATGGATCTAGTTTTATAGATCTCGTTATAATAAGCGCGATGGTGCAAACGGAATCAAAAATAGATGCTTGACGAGAAAAGATATTACATTTTAAAGGGAAAGGAAAAAAAAAAAAGAAGTGGGACCCATCCAGCAAGGCATCTCCGTGTGCCGCTCCCTGCGCATGCATGCAAGGCTCGCTCCGGCAGAGATGCATGCAAGGCTCCACTACCGTGTGCGCATCTCCACGCACCAGGCGCCAAGAATCGATGGTGGCGCTAGCGCCTATATAAGAGTTTGGAGAAAGGGATATAGAATCATTTGAGTTACATGATCATAAATTTACGTATGCATTTTTCCCTT
>JADLZK010000067.1:0-191784 GCA_015847255.1 Hyparrhenia diplandra
AGTGATCTGATAGCAGTAGGCAATATTTGATACGAAGACTGCAAATTGGGCCCCAAAATTTAAATCTCATATGGGCCGGGCCCTAGATGCACGAGCTAATAATCCGGGCCGGGCTAATCACGCTAACATCATGTAATGCTTCTTTCGTTCTACACAGCGGCCCGAACCCCCGTAACCCTACGCGCACACGACGCTCAAGCAACGAAGCCTCGCCGCCGCCGACGTCAGGCCCGCCGCAGCCATGAGGTGACAACCACCGCCGGCGCACGGGAGCGTCAGCTCGGCCTCCATCGCCTCGACGTCTAGCAAGCGCGACCTTCAGGGAAGAATCGGTCAGCGCCTCCGACGAATCGGGCGCGACGATGAGGTAAGCTGGGGGCTCTAGCTATACTCTTCTTCCGACCTCCCTCGCACGAAACGAATCACACCAGAGTTCGCTGGCGCCGCAGGAGGTTCCATCGTCATCGGCGTCGGAGTCGGAGAGCGACGGCGAGGAGGCGGAGCGGAGCGGAGTTGGAGCGCGCCCTCGCGGACGTGCCCTTTGAGAGCTGCAGCGCGCGAGGGCCGACGGGTCGCTCGCGCGGGGCCACCTCTGCGGCCAAAGCAGCCGCGGAGAAGAAGGGCTCGCAGGGCTAGCAAGCAAGAAGAGGTTCGGCGATGCCCAGCTGGTGCTGCCTTTTCATGGGTTCTGATGTTCCCGGTGGGGTGGCTGTCCTGATTGGTTGCGTGTGTTTTCGGCAGGCCGATGGAGATAAGCACCAAAGTGCGGCCACCGAAATTGAGGGAGGTGATACAGGTTCCTAAGAAGGTTAGTTGTGCGCACGGTTTAGTTTGATTTGTCATGTTGAGACTGAATTTTTTATTTGATTAGGCTCTCTCGCAGTGCGCAGATGTTATATATTCTGCGCTTGTGCTAAGTTGTGTTTTTGGCAGCTCGTTGAATCCCTGTCATCCTTCAAACTTACATGTAAAACTAGTTTGCTTTATGTTATTTATACTGTAATTTCATCTAGTTATCTAGGATTGAGAAATGCATCTTAATGTTCAATTCATATATAAAAGGTAATGGTTGTATTGATATTCATATTTATCATGAAACATTGCAGTTTGTACATTGAATTCCTCTACTTCCACTTCGTGTTCTTATCTTCATCTTAAATTTCTTTTCATGCAAATGACTCTGTCTTGATGGGTTGTATTGTGCACGTTGGCTTCTAAATTAGTACCCATTTCTGAAAATTGCCTATTCTCATCATGGGAAGGGATCCAAGATTTGAGCCTGTGTATGGATCTGTTGACAAAGAAGGGGGTAAAGTTGGATTTGCATATGTCATTGTTCTTTCTTTTGGTGTTCCACACTTCACACACATTTAAAGCATTTTTTCTTATATTTCAATTTCTGCTTTGATATTATATCTTAAATATATCATTAGAGGTCCTAAGATTGTGTTTTCAGTCTAATGCTCTAAGCAAATATTGATTTGCTTCCTATTGAATGGTTGAATTCAGACCCCTGACCTATTTCACCCAATTGATATTTTGATTCACTTTTCTTCCCCAAAGCATGATTCCTTGAGTGTTATACAAGTTGGTCATCACTCTGGTACTGGCTATTAGCTTGATGAATTCTTGACACTTTTCGATTTGGTTGCTTAATGCAGGTTAGGGAAAAGATACAATTTCTTATTTGATGAAGACTTCCCTTCTGAAAAAGATGTGTGTTGGCGTTTATATTCAAATGCATTGATTAGATGATGTTTCTGTTTGACGAAAATAATTCCATCCACATTTCTTGTATATGCAGAGACTTCAAAAATGATAAAGAAATCAAAGGACCCAAAATGCCATTGAAGAAATGAAGAGTCGTATCACATGGATTGTATGTAGTACTTCTTAACATGTTTGTTGCCATGAATTTTTATATATATAGAAGAATCCATATTTATGCTTATTTTGTGATAATTAGTGGGTTCCTGAATTCAACGTAATACTTTGACCATTTACTGATTGCAAAATTGGTTAACCTTTTGGTCTACTGGATCTCTGATATTTGATTAAAAGTATAGCAGTCCAATCCCTGTCTCTGAGAGTACTATTTAGTAGGCAAAGGCAATGTTAGCCATACTGCATCACTAGAAAAAGTGTCCATCATCAGTGAAACTATTGAGCATATATATTTATCAACTAAAAATATATTATGAATATAATCATTTGTTGCTTCATCACAAACTAGACAAATCGTTATGCAAGTTTTGATCTGAATGGAGTCAGGATAAAGCGCATGTTAGTTATTACTACCGCTAGAAACAAGCTTCTACCATCCAGTATTGGGAATGCAAGAATGTCACCTCTGACTATGAAATACGAGGCATCTACAATTTGATTGTTGTGTTCTTTTGTGGAGTTGACAATGAAAAGACCTTTTTAAATCGGTTACTTCCATTTAAACTTGCCCTTGTTATGCTTTTGGGAGCAACATGATCTGTGGTGATTTGTTTAGTTGATTCCTGGAATGTACCTTACTACAGGATAAGCAGTTGAAGTCCCATCCTCAAAAAGAATATTGAATCAGAAATCTTGCGTGAGCATATCAAGAAAGAGAGGGAAGCAGCGAAGTCCGAAAAAACGACCATACTATCTGAAGAAATGTCAGTTCCTCAATCCCAGTGGCTCCTTCTATTCCACACTGTCTCTCTCAAATTGAATGGTTATTGTCTGTTCCTCAATCTGATGGTTACTTGGATTTTTTCTTAACTAGCTGAACTTCGCGAAAGGAAGCTGGTGAACAAGTACAATGAACTCAAGGTAAAGTTTACAATGTTCACCTGGACTTTTTTTTTTTTCCAACGCTAGGGACCTGGGGTATTTTATCTCAGTCCTTAAGTTCGTTATGTTCATACTTACAGGAGGCAGGAAAGCTTGATGCCTTCATCGAGGAGGCGCGCAGGAAGAACGCTTCCAAAGATCATCGGTTCATGCCATACCGACGGAATGGAAATGATGCATAATATAATTTTCTTCATTGTTGGTGAAAGGATGATTTTAGAATGGTGTTTTTCATGGTGGCTGGACACTGGACAGTCAGTGTCCTCTGTAACTTTGTTTCCCTAGCCGTACATTCATCAGCTCTGTCCACAATCTACATTGAGCTTAGTAACAAGTTTTTGCTAAATTAAATGAAATGAAATTATGGATATATATTTTGTTTTGCATAACACTAAGTCTCTTTCTACCTTCCTGCAAACCAACCTAAAAATAAAAACGTTGGTACTCAGTCCTGAATCGAGCACTGTAGCAGTGGCATAGCTACAGAAGCATGCGTTTGCATTTTGTGGTTTGTTCCAGCTCTCATCCTCTGGTATCCTTTGGCAATAGCTCAACCAAGAACAAGACATGATAAGCGCCGACCAAAGAGCACAAAATAACGCAAAGACCCTCAAATTCCATATGTTCTGTTCCTAATGAACGATACCAATATAGGCTAGACATGATAATTCCTGTTAATTGGAAGCTTAGTGGGTCGGCAAAATGGCTTGGTAGGCGCACAAGGGCAAGTTAATATGCAGAACACACGACATGTACATTTCAAAGTTCAAGTGAACAATTTACAGAGGTCCAACATGCTCCTAGGGGGATAAGAGGAATTAAAAATCACTTACCCTTCAGCTACATTACACGACTCCAACATACTTTGTAACTTGTATAAGTGGAAATGTAAAACCGCACTTCTCTAAAACAAAATGCACAAGAGATGGCATTGGTAGGAGCATGTTGTTATGGCCTCCGTTTATAATTTATCATTTATAGGTAATTATTTATATTTGATAATTATTTATATTTGAATTATGGCCTCCATTAAAAATATTTGTTTTCTATTTTTGTTTAAAAAATATTAAGTGCAATTTCAATTAGGGGTATAATGGACCATTTATATGAAAACAACCCATTCATATAGCTAGAGTAGAAGCTGTGTGCCTAGGGGGTGGTAATGAATCAGGCTTTTTTTTTTTCTTTCACAATCTTATCTCTTTTCCATTTTCAGTTCAAAATTATATAACTTTATAAGTCCGATCCTTAAATTTGCTATGCTAAATTAGAGGGCCATTTACCACCCATAGTATGCTAAACACTACCACCTGCTCTACAAACCCATAGTGGAGCTGCTCCACAATAGAGTTCGTGGAACATAGCTGAAAAAAAAAAAAAAAAAAGGAGCCGAGCCGTACCGAACACCCCTGATCCTGAATCGAGCAGCGTAGCAGTGGCAGAGCTAGCCTCTTTCTACCTTCCTGCAAAACCAACCTAAAACGTTAGTACTCAGTCCTGAATCGAGCAGTGTAGCAGTGGCAGAGCTACACAAGCATGTTTGCATTTTGTGGCTTGTTCCAGCTCTCATCCTCTGGTATCCTTTGGCAACAGCTCAAGCAAGAACAGGACATGATAAGCGCAACCGACCAAAGAGCACAAAGCAACGCAAAAACCCTCAATTCCATATGTTCTGTTCTAATGAACGATACCAATATAAGCTACACATGATAATTCCTGTTAATTCGGAAATTTAGTGGAAAGTTGGGTCGGCAAAATGGCTTCAGAACACACGAGATGTACATTTCGAAGTTCAAGTGAACAATTTACGGAAGTCCAACATGTTCCTAGGGGGACGAGGAATGCAAAAATCACTTACCCCTTCAGTTACATTACACGACTCAAAAAATACGTACTTTGTAACTTGTATAAGTGCAAATGTAAAACCGCACTTCTCTAAACAAAATGCACATCCGTAGAACAAAAGAAAACTATGGATCATATCACTAGACGCAACTTGTTTGACAAATCTACACATAAGACCAGGGTGCTTTTTTTCTGCGTGAGGTATTGCGGTTTCACCACCACTGAATCCACGCAGAGACCACCTTTTCGTGTGTGTGCAATCTATCTGAATCATTGCAAACTTGATGTTCATTGGTCTGCTCGAGTCCTTCACGACAAAGTCCCCGACATGGTGATTGATCCAGATACCAGGATCAGTTAAATAACACTTGGACTGAACATGCTGTCCGTCGGAAGTTGACATTTGGAAACGCACTGGCTTTATATCCCAGCCGTGGATGTGCTCTGAGCTATAAACTCGTCGCCCAAGACGCTTGAATGGCCGACCAAGATGAACGCGGTAAAATAGGCTGTATGTACCTTCTGGGAGAAAAAATTCAACCTCCCCTCTGACTTCAAACCACCAAATTTGTGAGAGATAAGCAACCGTGTGAAATCTGCAAGGAATGACACAAATCCATGACCTCTTCTTCTTTATATTCATGAGTTTGAAATGGTGGCTATATATATTCATGCGGCAAAAAAGAAAAATAAGATGTAGAGTTGAATTAAAGTTAAAGCTAACTGGATAGACACTAGAGTGGGTCACTAATGCTAATATGTCCTATTTACTCACATGACAAGAAAAACAATCAATGGCAAATGTCAGGATATATGATGATATATGATTTATTACATGAAAGCTAAAAATCAGATATAATATGGCAGCACATTTAATAAAAGAATGCTGAATTTGAATAGGCAGTTGCGAATAGCGAAACTTTTAGGTGCGCATGAGTATTAACACAGATATCAATATTCTTTGACAGCGAATATCATCAAAACATAGTCAGTTTCATATATCATCAAAACTTGTAGGAATACAGATATAGGAAACATAACATGTCTTTTTTTTTCGAAACCGAGCTCTTGCCCGTATTGCAGAAACAGAACATGTCTTCTTTCAAGCAAACTCAAGGTGCAGTTTTAAACCCTAAGGCTACTACATCTTGTTCATGAGGGTATATGCAGCACATAGTTAGTAGGAAGGGGTAAGTAAATGGTCATCATTTCCTGCCACGAACAAACTCTCACTAGTTAGGACACAAGTTGATTAGTCCCAAATAGTCAACTCAAGACACTCATTAGGCTGAGGTTCGGTCTCATACACCGAGTCAAGCATGGTGGTTATGAGTATGTGAGTATCTGTACCATCCATCATCAACTTAGTATTGGTAAGCCATCTAGATTTAAAAGGCTAGAACATAAGATATGCAATTCCAACACTGCTATATGCAATTCGGTAACCAAATACGAAAAATCACCTCAGTTCATACATGAACACTGTCTTCTACTTTAAGACTCTGGGATTTATATATAAAAAGCATGATCACTGGATCGAATTGCCAAGTGAGATTTTCATTACTAGTAGTAGAAAAAAAGCACCTTGATTCATCATTGGGAATGAAGTTCCAATATCTCCTATCATCAATGCCCGTTATTGAAAGTGCCCTTGAAGAAATTGACATGCATAGACCTCCACCACCCTTGTCCAGCCAGAACTCCTGCACAATGTGGAACACAAAATTTTATATCTGAGCAGTGACAAAATCAATCAATATGCTAATCAGACTCCATAAGGTCCAAACACAAACACGCTGCGTTTGTCCCAATAAACTCGATTTGAGGCGCAATTTGGACGAATACAATGTTGTATACATTCAAGAAACTCCATATAATTTGAAGAAGTCGAATACCTTTTTGCCGCCATCGAAACGATTCCGACGGCAAAGCCGCGCGTACAGTTCCTTCTTGGGCAGCGTGTCCGCCTCCAGAGCTGCCTTGGCGGCCTGCTGCCCCGCTTCCCATCGCCGGCCGCTGCGATGGCGAGGAGGCGCGCGTAGTTCCTCGGCAGCTTGACTCCCCAGACACCGTCCCCGGACGCGGCGCCACGGAACGTGCGGCTGAGCCGCGCCATCCGGCAGATCTCCAGCGGGTCCAGCCTGAGCAGCACCTCCGCGACACAGTTCTCCGGCAGGTCGTCCAGCACCGTGCCATGGCCTCCCCGGACCCGGCCCCTCCCGCCGACGAGGCAACGGCGCCCATGAACCGATTGAGAGGTGGGGGTGCTCAGCTCAGCTCAGCAGTAGAGGGTGAGCGACTTGAGAGCAGCAGTAGAGACCCCGGCGACTTGGAGAAGGGCGGCGGCGGGTTACACCTCAGCGCCAGAGGACCCATCTCGATGGCGCCGCCTCGGTGGCCGTGCCGTCGGGGACGGGGAAACCTCTCAGCGGCGTCGTCGTCGTCGTCGTCGTTTGCTCCCCGAAAGTAACCACCACCGCGCGTGTGGCTCTCCTGCTCGGCTGCAGCCCTTCTCCTCTCGCGGACTCGCTCCCCTGCTTCAATCGGCTGTAGCTAGCAGATGCCCTGCTAAAAAAGGCTGCACCTTTCGGTTCTCCTCCTCCGCGATTCTTGACCAAACAAGAGGTGGTGGTGGTTGCTTCCTCTCGTCTGTCCTCTTGCCCGATCTCTGGCGCGACGGAGAAGAGAAGAGGGGACGGGAACTCCCCAAGGGAAAGGTATATATTGCCCGTTGCGTGCGCTGGTAACTTGGTGCGTTTGCTGGGTCAGGCTGTATCAGGGGAGGAAATGGAATAGCATCACCAGCAGCAAGGCGTGGAAGAAGACGAGTGGAGGAGTGGGAACAAGCTAGCAGCAAGCAGCGGCGGTGGGTTGACGGGATGGATTCTCTGCGGTGGAAAGCAGCCGGGCGGAGAAAGCGCAGATTTTCTTTCAGTTTTCTCGAGGGGTGGGGTGGCGAGTGATGGCGTGTCGCGTGTCTCGGTGGTCGTCGTGTGCAGCCTGTTCAGGGAAAGTGTTTTTATCGATGATTCCACAAAAGTTGTTCTTGACGTCCTGTCCCACACACTGTGGCAGCAAAATGATAGAGTAGTGACGGCATCCCATTCTAGAGTACATGCTCTTTATGCACCAAAATGATATGGAGTAAGATAAAGCATTTAGGCCCATCTCGTTAAAGAATTTTCGTGCGCAATTACTCTAGAGTACATGCTCTTTATGCAGCATTTTTTTTTTTTTGGAAAATATGGAAGAGGACTACTCTGTCTCAGAAAATGCAATTCTAGCTCTACATGTTCAAGCGCTTGTTCATGTTTAAAATTAAAATTGTAATCTTTTTGTAGGACAAGAAGAGTATTATTTTATTAAGAAGGAAACGTAGGGTTTATATACAGTATGATTGTTCAAGCAGTTGCTCCCAAACTAGAAACTGAGCACTGTTAAGCTACTTCCTCTCCGTCCTATAAATAAACACAATTCTTCAACTTTTGGGAAGAAGCAGTGAGGTGGCTGCGGATCTAGCTATCTTCTCGCTAAACTCTTTGTCGTAATAACTCAGAGATCAAATTTGCTCAGTCTAACAGAAGGTTTCGTTGCTCAAAGGAGGGCCATTTGCTTGTCAAAAAAAAAAAAAAAAAAAAAAAAAAAAAAGGAGGGCCATTCTTGCTGGGAAGCCGTTGTTAAAACAATTATTTCTTCCATGGATTAATCTACTCCACTCTCTAGTGTGTTCTGTACTTTGTGTCCTAGAACAGGTCATGAGATGAGAGAAAGAACGGAAGTTGAGAAAGGGACGTCGCCGAAAGTATACGCGATAAAATCGGTCCTCAGACGTCTTCTTTGATGAAAAAGAAACCTCAGCATGCCTATCTAGTACTAACACGATAATAGTAGTTGTTATTCTTTTTCTGAAACAAATAGTTGTTATTCTTATCGGCAACAGCAGAACAGTGGTATAGTATACAGTAGTGTTTAACTTGAGGTTTGATGATCCGCAGAGGCCATCCAATCGCTGCGCTCGGTGGTGCTGCAAGAAAATTCAGAGAGTTCCAGAAGAGTCCCCCGAGCTGTCGATCATGTGGAGCAACCACGTATGCAGGCATTCCAATCAAACGGCCCCGACGGCAGATGCAAAGCAACATACGAACAGATCTAGGGACGCTGCTGGCCAGCAAATTAAACGCATCGCTTTCCAACTCAAGTCAGAGAGGTGTTTGCGTCTGCGTCTGCAAAATGTTCATGGTTACATGCATTGGATGGAGGTCTTGTTCTCCAATCACATCGAATTGTAATGTAATACTCCGATAGCGATATACAATGATGAACTCCAGACACCAGGGGTTGTGAAAACTAAGGATTTCGTTTCGTCGTTGCAGTTTCAGCTCTTGAAGGGGCACGAGATTTGTGTTTCAAAGGGAAAGAGCCGCCACTGGGTTCAGAGTCTCCAATTGATCTGGCCTTATGTTCTTGTTGTTGACTAGCATGTATATATAATAGTATAAACTTAACCATGAACAGATGTCCAAGTGGATAATGGGTAGCTTCCATCCAAACGCTGCAATCTTTAGGTTTGGCAAAGATTCTTGGTAGTGGATGAGATCTAGTACGTGCTATGGAGACCACGAGAGAAAACCGCTCCTAACAACCGCCACCAGACGTACCATTGACTATGCTTCAAGCCTGCCTCATCTGATCGGCCATTTCAGCAATGTTCCATTATTGAACAATTATTCCCCAAACTATTTGGTTATTCTTCAATAGAAGAAAATAATAAATTTTGTGAAGTGTCTGTGTCAGTTTTTTTCTCCATCTTGGACGGACAGACGGCTCAACGAAGCAAAAAAGCGATCTCGGACGGTTCAGCAACATGATCAGTTGGATGTCAGTAAGGCATACAAATGGACTGAAATGGTGCCAATGATCATGATAGTTTGAGATGGACACGGCATCATCCTCTTCTTTCGCTGGATGGAATAGATCAAACTCAGAAAGTCAGAACTCTTTGTGATCAAGCTCAGGAAACAATTGATCACCTGATGTGCGAGTGCTCAGTGACAAAGGAGGTTTGGTTCCTGATCCTCTCGGCAATCCAAACCAATTTTCCTCGGCCAGCATCCTCCACTCTATGCTGGTGGAGGCGACTTCGTGGTCTGTTCTCCAGCCGCCAAACATGCAAGCATGGATTCACTTTTCGCGTTGGTCTCATGGGAGATTTGGAAGGAGCGCAATGCTCGATGTTCTTGCTCAACCATCGCTTTTCTTCCAGCGAGTCATCCGTGCAGAGGCTGAGCGGTGGATTGAAGCAGGAGCGAGTGAGCTTCGAGTACTTGCTCAACCATAGCTTTTTTCTTCCAGCGTTGTTCTCGCTCGGTTGTTGTTATTTTTTCATCATGTAATTTGTTTTTTTCTCTTTTTGCCTGGCCAAGCGCCGTTTTCTTGTACATAACATTTCTCCTTAATACAAAGACACGCACTCTCGTGCGTATTCCAAAAAAAAAGTCAGAACTTCAAGCGAAACAAAGGCACAAGTGCGGTTCCAGGCCAGCAAAAATACCAACCCAGTTGAGCGTGAATCAATAAAGTAAAATAAGGTTGTTGAACTCTGTTGAAAATGTCAACAAAAATGAAGGGATATGGAAACACAGTAGAAAGGCTGGGTGACATGAACAATTTTCAGAAAAGCTTTTCAGGTAAAATCTTTGTTTTTTACTTATTATACTAACATTAGTGTAAGCCGGGGAGCATCCTCACCTCAATTGTCTAGGAAAATTTATATCTGAATAATATTCGTTTTATATAAATTAAAAAAAACATCTCATCCACGCTCACAGCTGCTACAGAGAAAAAAGAATTGCTAGTTCAAAGAAAGCTTCAGGTACGAGTACGACAACAGAATGTTCATCTGTGAGTTTTGCTGGTTGCATGTCCACATCCACACTTCACAACACTGGATAAAGCCAGATAGCAATAGAAATGGCGGAAACAGCAAAATGACAACAGAACGGAGAACATGTATCAGCACAAATGGTGTGGATCTGAGTCAGCATCGGATCATGCACCATTAGATAATTAGTATTGTCAGAATCAGTGCCATTTGTTTAAACGGCCAATCACTCGGAGAATACATAACCCAAGACCCAGGATATTTTTTGAGTGTATCCATCCCTGTTTTGCCCGGGCAATACCTTACGACAACAAAGTTTTCACCAAGAAGATGCATTTCAAATTCTACTGGCCATGCTTTTCCTACTGAAATATGCAATGGTGCAACAAAGTGGTATAGTGGTACAGAGGTCCGAGGAAAAAAAAGAGAGGTGTAGAACATCTACAATATTGTTTCTTTCCAGATTCAAATCATCATATCATCATATTGAACTGCTCTTGCTTGAACTTCTCATAGGGAAAAAAAACACCCTTCATTATATTCAGAAAAACGGCAACCAAACTACCAAAATACCCACACAGATTTATCAATTTGTGATAGATAAAACTAAAGATGGATAGACGCATCATAAAAACACGACTTGGTCCAGTTGACCAGTTACCAGTACGTGTAGACCCATGAGCAGTTCTCTTAAACAAAGCGCACCAACTAAGCTCACATAATAATTTTTTTTTTTTTTTCGAAACCGGGACATTGCCCGCTTTGCATTAAGAGAAGTGGGATAGTGTAGTTACATCCTGCAGACATACAACCTGGCGGATGCCGGGTATACTAAAGGCGACACACTAACAAAAGACAACCGCTAAAACGGTGGAGCTAACAAGTTGTACTTAGGAAGAAACCTATTTTGCGACTGAGAAGAAAACCGCCTACTCAGTGCTCGTCGTCGTCGTCAAGGCGGTTCCGGCGCAAGCGGCCATGGGGGACTAGGATCTGCACCATGTCCCGCTTGTGTTGTGGGGACATTACCGCCCGAAATGATCTTGGAATCTCTTAGCGACGGTGGAGTCCGGGGTTTGAGATCTAGGGACGCTGCTGGCCAGCAAATTAAACGCATCGCTTTCCAACTCAAGTCAGAGAGGTGTTTGCGTCTGCGTCTGCAAAATGTTCATGGTTACATGCATTGGATGGAGGTCTTGTTATCCAATCACATCGAATTGTAATGTAGTACTCCGATAGCGATGTACAATGATGAACTCCAGACACCAGGGTTGTGAAAACTAAGGATTTCGTTTCGTCGTTGCAGTTTCAGCTCTTGAAGGGGCACGAGATTTGTGTGTCAAAGGGAAAGAGCCACTGGGTTCAGACAGAAGACTTTCTGCTCCTGTAGTACGTACATGATACCAACTGCAGAGTCTCGAATTGATCTGGCCTTATGTTCTTGTTGTTGACTAGCATGTATATATAATAGTATAAACTTAACCATGAACAGATGTCCAAGTGGATAATGGGTAGCTTCCATCCAAACGCTGCAATCTTTAGGTTTGGCAAAGATTCTTGGTAGTGGATGAGATCTAGTACGTGCTATGGAGACCACGAGAGAAAACCGCTCCTAACAACCGCCACCAGACCTACCATTGAATATGCTTCAAGCCTGCCTCATCTGATCGGCCATTTCAGCAAATGTTTTCCTAGAGGACTCCATGATTGAACAATTATTCCCCAAACTATTTGGTTATTCTTCTTCTGAAGAAAATAATAAATTTTGTGAAGTGTCTGTGTCAGTTTGCTCCATCTTGACGGACAGACGGCTCAACGAAGCAAAAAGCGATCTCGGACGGTTCAGCAACATGGTCAGATGGAGATGCACAAGAACACTCAAGGCAAATGTGCCAATAATGTGTGGGGTGCTGCTGCCCAACAGTACTGCCATTTCCTGATCTGAACGGACTCGGCCACATCGGCAGCTAAAGTTTATCTGTTTCAGGCCTGGACAAATGGATGTTTATTTGAAATGGCCAGTGTTTGGTGGATGATGCCTCCAGTTGGATGTCAGTAAGGCATACAAATGGACTGAAATGGTGCCAATGATCATGATAGTTTGAGATGGACACGGCATTCGTCCTCTTCTTTCGCTGGATGGAATAGATCAAACTCAGAAAGTCAGAACTTCAAGCGAAAAAAAGGCACAAATGCTGTTCCAGGCCAACAAAAATACCAACCCAGTTGAGCGTCAATCAATAAAGTAAAATAAGGTTGTTGAACTCTGTTGAAAATGTCAACAAAAATGAAGGGATATGGAAACACAGTAGAAAGGTGGGTGACATGAACAATTTTCAGAACAGCTTTTCAGGTAAAATCTTTGTTTTTTTACTTATACTAACATAAGTGTAAGCCGGGGAGTATCCTCTCCCCAATTGTCTAGGAAAAATTATATCTGAATAATATTCGTTTTATATATATATATTAAAAAAATCTCATCCACGCTCACAGCTGCTACAGAGAAAAAAGACTTGGCATTGTAAGGCCACTTGCCGATTCAAAGAAAGCTTCAGGTAGGACAACAGAGTGTTCACCTGTGAGTTTTGCTGGTTGCACGTCCACATCCACACTTCACAACACTGGATAAAGCCAGATAGCAATAGAAATGGCGGAAAGAACAAAAATTACAACAGAACGGAGAACATGTATCAGCACAAGAATCTAGACCTAATGGTGTGGATCTGAGTCAGCATCGGATCATGCACCATTAGATAATTAGTATTGTCAGAATCAGTGCCATTTGTTTAAACGGCCAATCACTCGGAGAATACTAACCCAAGAAGATGCATTTCAAAATTCAAATTCTACTGGCCATAAGCTTTTCCTACTGAAATAAGCAATGGTGCAACAAAGTGGAGTGGTACAGAGGTCCGAGGAAAAAGAGAGAGAGAGAGAGAGAGAGAGAGGTGTAGAACATCTACAATATTGTTTCTTTCCAGATTCATATCATCATATTGAACTGCCCTTGCTTGGGCTTCTCAAAGGGGAAAAAAACACCCTTCATTATATTCAGAAAAACGGCAACCAAACTACCAAAATACCCACACAGATTTATCAATTTGTGATAGATAAAACTAAGATGGATAGACGCATCATAAAACGCGACTTGGTCCAGTTGACCAGTTACCAGTACGTGTAGACCCATGAGCAGTTCTCTTAAACAAAGCGCACCAACTAAGCTCACATAATAATCACACATCATGGACCATATGTGTCCAGAGTCTTCTGAAAAAACATGCTGTAAGCCAATAGCGATGAAACTGCAGCATTTGCAGGAGCGTTGTAGTTCATCCAAACACCTCCTCGTTGCAGACTGGGCATGCCTGAATATACACACAGGTAGAGATCAGGTGGTACTCTATGGCAAATCCAGTAGGTTCAAACAACACATATGTTCTGAAACGGCCTTAGTTGCTTTCATATGACTACGAGCACTGGCAGAGCCTCATGGAGGCCCCTTGTATCTGCCAGCACTTCTTTTGCCAGACTGGTAATGTTTTCTTTGTTGAATGCAACTACTAATTCCTAGTAAGAGAAGATAATAAAAAGACTAAAGCAGCACATTTTCCTGTACTAAACAACGCACACACACACCCCCCCCTGCTTAATCCCCACATCCCCACCTGCTGACAAGAGATTCAGAACCAGCAGGAGAATGTTTAAACCTTTGAACCATACACTAGGATCTCTAAAAAGGAGGACAGCAGATTTTTCTGTTGAATTTGAAAACAGAACTTTACCTTGTTGATCTTAAGCCAGCGAGTTATGCAATCTGCGTGATAACAGTGGCTGCAGGGCAGTCTTATCATCCTCTGCCGGCTTTTATATGTTGTTTTGCAGATCACACATCTGCAGGGAAGGTAC
The DNA here is from genome assembly GCA_015847255.1 of Hyparrhenia diplandra. Taxonomy (NCBI): domain Eukaryota; kingdom Viridiplantae; phylum Streptophyta; class Magnoliopsida; order Poales; family Poaceae; genus Hyparrhenia; species Hyparrhenia diplandra. The sequence goes on from JADLZK010000067.1 coordinate 14,459, forward strand.
AATGCAGCTATGTATCTGTCAGCAACTTTACGATTCAAATTTGTAATTCCAAGTTAAAAAGGATGAGCAAATCTGGCAAAGTAGAATTGTGCAGTTACTTATAAAAAAAAAAAAAAAAAGAGAAAATACATTCAAAAAGAATTGTGCAGTTACGTACTCCTCGCTGTCCTTTTTTCCTGGAGAACAAGGTGCACTTGTTCCTAAATGGCTCCAAATAAGATATCAGCTCATCAGATAACCCTCTGGACTGAGTTCCTACTGCTTCCCCTAATGCTTGTAGTTGCTACAACAGTTACAAAATAAATTAAGTGAGAGTTCCATATAAATAATATTATCATCAAATCCACAATAAGTGATAGATTTAGTTAAAGCACTGAATATTTTTATGAAACAAGGGTATAATGACTAGCTCTGAACCTGAAAGATGCAGCTGCTGCTGCCCAGCCTGGCTGCTTCTGCTATGTACTAATCCTAATTCTTGTTCTATAACATGGAAGTTAGCTGGCTCTGTTCACTCTCATATATTTCAAAACAACATTGAAGTTGGCTCCACTAGCCTGTCCTTGCTTTTCAACTTTTTTTTTTAAAAAGCGTGCAGTTGTACTCCTTGATTTTTAAAGTTTGTGAACCTAACTCAACACTGAAGTTGGCTCCACTGGCCTGTCCTTGCTTCTACTGTATTGCACAAGGACTAAAGGACAGGAATGGACCAAAAGTCCAAAACATATAATCGGCACGAAAGAATACTTCAGCTCTGCGGTCTAAAGATTCACTTTCTAGAAGTGGGTTTAGCACAAGAGTGAAGTGCACCAGTGGTCCTTATACTTGTTCAGAGGTGTCACCCAGGTTCCAGATTCCAGAACTATTAATTTGCAATTTTAGGTCCCCAAACTTGCTTTGTGTCACTCAAGGTCCAAACATCTTTGAAGTGTTAATGCGTACACTTGGCATCCATAAGATGTTGCTCCACCCCACATAAAGAAGAAAAGTGAAAGATGGGTTTTTCCATGTGGGCAGTTACACACTGGTTAGCAAAATGGACCTGAAATGCATATTTCGAATGAGTTTTCATGTTTCCACCAAGAGATGAGTTTTGCAAAACATATTTGCCCCTTGAAGTGACATACTTAGCAAATTGGGACATAAAACTGCAAATTCATAGTTGTGGGACCTAGGTGACATCTTCAAACAAGTTTAGGGACCGTTGATGCACTTTGCTCTTAGCACAATGCCCACAGAGAAAAGGAAAGCGCTGCTTCATTTGCTTCCACCAATATTCATCTACATTTATGATTGGACTCCACTCACAGATGTTGTATACCCTGAAGCCTCTGAATGTTATATTCCTGGCAAAGAGTACTAGAAAAAATAGACTGCTGACTAACTTAGCATCCCTTCCAACCATTTTATTTTTCTAAAAGAAGGTTAAGCCTCCCCAGAGATATATATTCTTAGTAACGATGCACTTAATCTGTTGATAGGAAATAATGCACCAAACTTTCAGGAAGTGGTCAGAAAAACTATTTGTTCTACTACAAAAAATTCCAAAAGTAATTTTACTCTTTGCACTATCTTAATTGAAAGGCAGACATCTTGCCAAATCTTCAAAAAAAAAAAAAAAAAAACTCTTTGCTACTAGTATATCCAACAAGAGATGAGAATTTATGATCATTCCTTCCATTCCAAGTTCTTTGTTCTACTACAAAAACTCCAAAAGAAATTTTACTCTTTGCTACTAGCATATCCTACATGAGATGAGAGTTTCAGATCATCCATTCCATTCCATCACAGGAAACAATAATCAGCATACCTCGTATGACATATTATCTGGGTCCACATTATCTTCCCTTGCAACCTAATGTGGATACAAATCATCGTCATGCTTCCAATTGAGACAAATGGAGTCCTTTTTCATGTAAGAGTAAGACGACAATCCCAATGAACCAAAAGGTTCAAAGAGAAGAGTGCCCCAACAACAAACCTGAGCTGCATTCTGTGCAGGCCTGTACTCAACAGCTGGTGACGATGACTCCAAGGACACATTACCTGTATAGAAAATGAAGGATGAGCATGTGGTCAGTGACCGTATTAGTTGACTACAGCTAAGTAACTAAAGGAATCACTTCAGAAGAAAGGAAAGATTCAGAGGTTGGAATTGTACTGTACCTGCGGATTCTCTGGTATCAGCAGCGTCACGCATGTTCTCCTCCTCCTGCAGTTGCCTCAGCCAGAGCTTCGTCAGATGCTACCCAGGCCTCAATCTTGTAGGTCTCCGAGGAGACGCGGACTGAATATGTGGTGGGAGTGGCCATTGATGGATTTGCAGCTCCCCTGCAATGATTTAGCGGCGAAGATGGGGATTCAATCAAGCATATGAAACCTCGTGCAGCTTTTCGACATGTTGAAACATTGCTACTAAATTTGACTCCTGCCAAGAACAATCAGAGCTAAAATACACCTAAAACAGTTCCGATTCATCGAAATCGGCCAGAGTAAGTTCGCTACGAAGTTCTGTCTTCTGTCGTGCCTTCCAATTGCCACAGGAGTCAACAAAAGAGAGAAATTGTGACTCTTTTCTCCTTCCGATCAAGAAACCAATCACACAAGAGACAAGAAAAGGGAATAAACAGAATTCGCTCCAGACCAAGAGCGCCCGCTGAATCATCCAACGACCGTCTTCTCGAACGAACTGGAAGGAGATAGCAGTGCGTACCTCGCCTCCTTCCTTTGGATCAGCGGAGAATAACGGAGTGATGGCGCCGCCCGCCGCCGCCGCCGGCTCGTCCTCCCTCTCCTCCTCTCTCTATCTCTCCCCCTCTCTCTGGCAAACTGTGTGGTACACTGCCCAGAAGCAATTTATGCAACCGACGTGAGAACCGCGGTCGCTCACAAGTCCTCAATCTGACGTAGACAGCTTTACTCTCTTCCTTTTTGTTTCTTTTATATATATTTTCCTCTTTGGCACCCCTTGTTCTTCTAGTCTCAAGTTCTCAACTATGCAACTACTTCATTTTTCATTTCGTTCTCGTTAACTAAACTGCATTTTATAAGCCCTAATCCGCAGGATAAGCTACAGAAGCTGTAATGGCGCATCTGGATTCAGCTGTCCATGAGCACGTCACATCACCTTGCATTGTTTGTTTAGCAAATTAACAGTATGCTTAGGCTGCTAGGTTCACACAAAAAGGTCACAAGTGGCATCAGAGGGAGTTGTTTAAGCTCACTAAACCGGTGGTGGGTCTTCGTCGCCACAGACAGAGAGTGGCTCACAGCCCACGAGCAAAACCAAGAGGTCCGTCCAGAACAGTAGCTTCCAGGTGACGGATCTCGCAAGATTTTGGCACTGAAACCCCTTTTTCGAGTTTCGATTTGTTCGGCTCTACCGGCGAGTATCTTGCTTGTCTCCCTACTACATGTTTATTGTTTACTTTGTGTAACTGTACTCTAAAATCATTATTTTATTTTGTTGACAACCAAAATTATTAAAAGATGTTGGTCCTAAAAATCTCTAGCAGAAATCAGCTAAACCGATTTTTGGAAACTTTGTTGAAATGCATAAATGGACTCCATCATTATATTTCTCTTCGAGACAACAATAACATATATATAGAAAGTGTAGTTTGGAGTCCAAGAAAAGATGACTTAGAGCAGCTCTATGTTGGAGTGAAATCGAACCGTGGGAAGAAAAAGTCGAAATTTGAACACCGGAGAAGCCGAATCATATGTGTCAGAACTCAAAGAACTATAGACAGTGGTCGAACCGAGGGTCACTAAACAAATATATCCCCGACCAGCTAACTCTCACATCATTCACAAGTGAGCCATGAAGTGACACGTAGAGAGAGAATAGATTTTTATTGTTTTTCTACTGCAATAAGTTTAACCAAACACTAGAGCACGCAAACCAAACTTCATCTAATCGAAACTTTGTCGGGCTTTGGTTTGAACGCAGGACTAGAGCTGCCCTTAAGACCCAACAAGACAACTTAGCCTAGACCGCCTAAGCCAGTCTTGCAAACTTCTTCAAATTGAAAAAAATGAATTTCATCGACATACCTTCTAAAGTCTAAAGGCTTGTTTAGTTCCCCTTTTAAAGTTTAGTGGGGTGTTTGACAGTTGAGTCACTAAAGTAATGGTCCCATGTACACTTTAGTGACTTTTAGAGCTACCCTTTCATGACTAAAAGGCCCTAAACTTTAGTGGCGGTGCTTGGTATTTTATTAACAAAACTTTAGTGACCCCTAACCTGGGGGCGTCCTGGGAAATCCGAGGCCCCGTACAAAAACTAAAATAGGGGCCTATTAACCTAAAAAATAGGATTAAAATAACATACATGTAAAACAAAAATTTAGAGATCGACCCAACTTTACTCGCTATAGTTCGCTAAATTTTTTTAGAATTTAAGTTAGTTGAATCCTTGTGGTTGTGAATGATTTGAAAAGAAAATGAATGTTTAGACCTTCAAGGCCTCAAGAACTCGCATGGTGCCTCGCCGTTGAAAGGTCCTAATGGCTAGAGGGGGGGTGAATAGCCTATTAAAAATTCTAGAAACAACACTAAGCAAGGCGGTTAGTAAATAAGATGGCGTAGCAATTAAGCAAATGCTTCGAACTAGTTACGCAAGCCTCCTAGCAATTCTAGCAATTCTAAAGTCTCTAATCACACTCAAGAGCTAGGTTGCTAAGTTACTCCTAGGTGAACAAAGAATGCTAACTAATTCTACCACTAGGAGCTAACAAGGCTAAGCAAAGCTACACAAGATATACCAAAGTAAATACACGTGGAGTAGTGAACAATATACCGACGTCAATGTGTAGAGGTGGATCCCAATCACCGTGATCAACAAGAAATCTCCAACGAGCACAACAAGGTTGACACGATGATTTTTCACCGAGGTTCACGTGCTTGCCGGCACGCTAGTCCCCGTTGTAGCGACACACTCACTTGACGGTTGCTGCTTAATGGCCGGTGCCAAATCCCCGGTGGGAGCTCAAGCAAACGATCACAACAGAGGGTCCAACAAGCCACGAGCAATCCACTAGTGACGCCGCGAACCTCCCGCGGGTAAGGCTCAACCCCTCACAAACACCACGGTGTGGCTCGAACAAGCTCCAATCGAGCTCAACACCGCTCTTGCTCCAAGCCGCTAGGGAACCGGGCAAATTCCCAAGAAAACAAGAATCTCGCGGCTTCTCCAAGGATGAAGTGCTCTAGATGCAACCAAGCAATGCAATGCACTTCTATCACTCTCAATCTCACCAAGAATTCGAGTTGGGGATGGAGAGATGAGTGGAGAGGAGTCTCAAATGCTCACAAGCAAGTTAGAGTGTTCAAATGTGCAAGAGAGAGGGCTTGAAACCGGCAAACCCATATATATAGCCTCTCCCACGAGATAGAGCCGTTGTGCTTTGAAATGGGGCTCAAGGGGTGACCGGACGCGACCGACCGGACTCACCAGGGGCCGAGTCCGGTCGCTGGTCCGGCCGATGCTTCCCGGCCACTACCGCCAAGCCGCCCACGGCCGGGCGGCCTCCTTCGAAGGCCCGGCCGACGATCCGGCCGAAGGCCCGGCCGATTCACCGAGCCAAGTCCAAAACATGCTCTCGTTATTTTGATCGGACTCACCGACCGGAGCCACCGGCCGGTGCGTCCGGCCGACGCCAACAGGGCCCGGCCGCCCCGGACGCAAGATCTTCATCTTTTCTTTGCTATTTTTGCTTCAACCTTGCTTCGCCTCTTGCCATGGGTTGCCAACACGCCCAAGATGATCACGTTATCATGCATGTTAGCTCGTCGATAAGTTAGGCAAGATCGAAGTTAGTGCTCTTATTGTCCTAAATGCAATATGCAAGTCAATTGACCTAGAAGCACTTCACCAAAGGATTGTCACAAGCATCCCTCTTGATAGTCGGCTATCTATCCTATAATGTGATCACACGCTCTATCGTGTCTTGATCACCGAAAAGAAAAACCCTATCAAGATACCTTTGCCTTGATCTCCCGGGTTCCTCTCAAGCCGATCATCGAGCTTGACGATCCATCAAGTCCACCGATATTGTCCATGTTCATGATCATCATGCTCCTTGTCATCTATCTAATCCTATCTCAAGTCATACACTTAGAGCAAGGATTAGTCCACAAGTGTGTCATCAATTTCCAAAACCAAATATGAGATTTCAATCTCCCTTTTTGGTAATTGATGACAACCAACTCACAAAGATATGAAATAAAATTCAATTGAACTTGAATTGCTTGTCCATAGCATTTTGATCAAGAATCAAGGATTGGACAAGCATTTCAAGGTTCGATTTTGGTAGTAGTAGCTCCCCTACATATGTGCTTCCATGTGTTTGGATCAAGTTGGCACATATGTATGGATAGAAATCTTGGGGAGAGATACTAATACCAAAAGAGATGCTAAGGTTCTAGAATTCGGACCTTTGAAGCGTGAAACCATCTGGAGTCCTTAGCATCAATGTAACTAGACAATCATCAAAACTCAACATACCCCAAGAGATCAACATTATAGGCTAAAATGTGAGCTTTGTCTAGATACATCCTATGCATGCTAGTTGGTCAATACACCAAACAATTTTCAAAAAAACTAGCATACACCAAGCAAACATGTATATTAAATTTAAATTGCCAATGCAACATTTCATTATGATCATGCACATACAAATGCACAAATAGTCTATGAGCTTCCTCTCCCTATTTGTGTGATCCTTTCCAACATCTTTGTGACTTATTTCTCCCCTTTGTCAACAATCACCAAAAATGTGTAAATGAGAGAAATCAAGTCAATCAAGATATCACATGTGGTCTCATCTAGATCACTTGCCTTTCCATGTATTCAAGTTTGAACCAAGGACAAGCATTTTTTCACACCTCATATACATAAGGATTATCTTGTACCATGTTAGAATACACATCAATAGCTCATTTTCTAGAGTTGACACTAGGATTGCAAGCCCACAAACATGTCATATGCCACCACTAGTTCATAGAAAACATTCAAAGCAATAGTGGTGCTACACATACATTGAAATCATTTGATTTTCCATGAATGAGCCTATTAAGCATGCATGATGTCTAGATGCACTAACAAGTCCTTAGCAACATATGAATGCCATGACAACCAACTTTTACCTTGAGTTTGTCGAAGGAGAGGCATGTCATATAAGTGGAGTGCATCAACTCAAGTTGGAGAAGTCAATAATGTTCAATTCTCCCTTTAGCATGCAAAATCTTTTCTCATCAAGTGGCTTGGTGAATATGTCGGCTAGTTGATCTTCGGTGCCAATGCCCATGATACAAATATCACCCTTTTGTTGATGATCTCTTATGAAGTGGTGCCTTATATCAATGTGCTTTGTTCTTGGATGTTGAACCGGATTTTGAGTCATCTTTCTAGAACTTTCATTGTCACAATACAATGGAATCTTGTCAAATTTGAATCCAAAATCTCTCAAGGTTGACCTCATCCAAAGCAATTGAGTGCAATAACTTCCCGCACTTATGTATTCGGCTTCGGCGGTTGAAAGAGCAACACTATTTTGCTTCTTTGAAGACCATGATACTAGTGACCTTCCAAGGAATTGACATGTGCCACTTGTGCTCATTCTATTTATCTTGCACCCTCCATAGTCGGAATCCGAATATCCAATCAAATCAAACTTGGATCCCTTTGGATACCATAGTCCAACATCTTGTGTGCCCTTCAAGTACCTCACAATTCTCTTTGTTGCCTTGAGGTGACTTTTTCTAGGATCGGATTGATATCTAGCACACATGCCCACACTAAATGCAATGTCCGGTCTTGATGCGGTTGCATAGAGCAAACTACCAATCATGGACCTATACTTCTTTTGTTCAACCATGTTGCCACTTGAATCGGGGTCTAGGCTTCCATTGGTTGCCATTGGTGTGGACATTGACTTGGCATCTTGAAGATCAAACTTCTTGATCATGTCTTTGATGTACTTGCCTTGACTAATGAATGTGCCATTCTTCAATTGCTTGATTTGAAGTCCAAGAAAGAATGTGAGCTCTCCAAGCATTGACATTTCAAACTCATTGGCCATCATCTTTGTAAACTCTTCACAAAAATCTTGATTGGTTGACCCAAAGATAATGCCATCAACATAGATTTGCAACACAAACAAGTCCTTGCCAATCTTCTTGGTGAAGAGAGTGGTGTCCACCTTACCCATCTTGAATCCTTTAGAGAGGAGAAAGTCTCTCAACCTCTCATACCATGCTCTAGGTGCTTGCTTCAATCCATACAAAGCCTTCTTCAACTTGTAGACATGGTTGGGATACTTTTCATCTTCAAAGCCCGGTGGTTGTTCAACATAGACCAACTCATTGATGAAGCCATTCAAGAATGCACTTTTCACGTCCATTTGATAGAGCTTGATGTCATGTGCACATGCATAGGCAAGCAAGATTTTAATTGCTTCAAGTCTAGCAACCGGTGCATAGGTCTCTCCAAAGTCAAGACCCTCTACTTGAGTGTACCCTTGAGCTACTAGCCTTGTCTTGTTTCTAACCACAATTCCATCTTGATCTTGCTTGTTCTTGAAGACCCACTTGGTTCCTATCACATTGTAGTCTTTTGGCCTTTCCACCAATTCTCATACATCATTTCTTTTGAAGTTGTTCAACTCTTCATGCATGGCATTGATCCAATCTTCCTTCTTTAGTGCCTTTTCAATGTTCTCCGGTTCTTCTTGTGCTACAAAGGCATGGTGAGCACAAAAGGATGCCAATCTTCTTCTAGTAACCACTCCACTATTGATGTTACCAACAATTTGATCAATTGGATGATCTCTGTTGCAATATTGGATGGTTGCATCACTTGCACTTGATGACTAGGATGAGGAGTTTGACTAGCTTATTGTTCTTGATCTTCATCTTGAGTACCACTAGTGCTTGCTGCATTTGCTTTATTTGCATCAATCTCAATGGTAGTGGTAGTCAATGGAGTGTCATCATCATCCTCAACTTGTCTTGGCCGAATGTCACCAACATCCATATTTCTCATTGCATTCTCCAAGTTGGAACCACTCACATCATCATGATTTTCAACTTCATTTTGAGAGCCTTGGGTTTCATCAAATTTAACATCATGAACCTCTTCAAGTTTGCCACTACCCAAGTTCCAAACTCTATATGCCTTGCTTGTGGTTGAATATCCAACTAAGAACCCTTCATCACACTTCTTGTCAAATTTGCCCAATCTTATGCCTTTTTTGAGAATGTAGCATTTGCATCCAAAGACTCTAAAGTAACCAATGTTGGGCTTCCTTCCATTTAGCAACTCATAGGGTGTCTTGCCAAGCATTCCATGGCAGTAGAGTCGGTTGCTATAATAGCAAGCCGTGTTGATTGCTTCGGCCCAAAAGGAATGGCTAACATTGTACTCACTAAGCATTGATCTTGCCATTTCAATTAAGGTTCTATTCTTTCTCTCAACTACACCATTGGATTGGGGAGTATAGGTTGGTGAGAATTGATGTCCAATTCCAAGCTCATCACACAACTCTTCAATTCTTGTGTTCTTGAATTCACTTCCATTGTCACTCCTAATCTTCTTGATGGATGTCTCAAACTCATTTTGAACCCTCTTGACAAATGTCTTGAAAAGCTCAAATACATCATTCTTGTCATGTAAGAAGAACACCCATGTGTATCTAGTGTAGTCATCAACTATGACAAAACCATACTTGTTGCCTCCAATACTAGAGTATGATGTTGGCCCAAATAAGTCCATATGTAGCAACTCAAATGCCTTGCTTGTACTCATTGTACTCTTGGTTGGATATGCATTGCCATGTTGCTTGCCGGCTTGACATGCTCCACAAGGTTTGTCCTTCTCAAACTTCACATCATTCAAGCCTCTAACCAAGTCATGCTTTATCAACTTGTTCAATTGCTTCATTTCAACATGACCAAGTCTTCTATGCCACAACCACCCTTTTACTAGCCTTTGAGAGTAGACATGTTGTCAACTTGGCTTCTTTTGACTTGAAATCAATAAGGTAGAGATCACCATATCTAAATCCCTTGAAGATCATGTTGGCACCATCACCACTAACCACTTCAACTTCTTGGCTTATGAATATGCATTTGTAGCCAAGATCACATAGTTGAGAAACCGACAATAGGTTGTAATCAAGATGATCAACTAGCAACACCTTTGACAAGCTCTTCTCTTGAGTAATTGCAACCTTGCCTAGCCCCAACACATTGCCTTTCTTGTCATTGCCAAATGTGATTGAATCATACTCATCAATGCCCTTGATGCTAATAGTCTTGAACATATGAGAATCCCCCGATCATGTGTTGAGTGCACCCACTATCCATTATCTAATGCTCTCCTCCGGCACGGTAATTGACCTACAAAAACGAGATCAATTCTTCTTAGGTACCCAATGTTGCTTGGGTCCTTCAAGGTTAGTCACCAAGGCCTTTGGTACCCAAATGGCTTTCTTCTTTAAGCCCATCCATGATGTACCAATAAACCTAGCACGAACACCATTTTCCTTCTTCACAAGCATATATGAATGATCAAGCTTGATGGAAGAAACATTGGCCTTCTTGTTCATGCACTTTGCCTCTAAGTGACCAACTTGCTTGCAAGCTTTGCAATAGCTACCATTGTTCTTCACGAAATGAGTCTTGTGAGCCACATAGACGGCCTTGCCTTTTTTGGGGATATAGCCTAAGCCCTCCTTGTATAAGGATGCCCTTTGGCTACCCAAGCACATAAGCAAGCGGTCCTCACCACCATAAGCCTTAGCTAAGGTGTGATTGAGCTCCTTTACTTTCCTCTTTAAACAAGCATTCTCATGAATAAGCATAGGGTTGTCATTATCCTCACTAGAAATGGATGTGCTAGTGATAGGGCTAATGGAGGCTACACATGTGGGAGATGATTCATCAACTAGAATATCACACATGATGCTAGCATTGCATGTACTAACATCTTTCACAACTTGACACAACTTGTGCTCTTCTTGTAGAGAGGAGTGAGCTTTCTCTAGCTTAGAATGAGATTTCTCAAGCTTCTTATGGTCTACCTTTAGACTCTCATAAGAGGCCCGAAGCTCATCAAGTTCTTGCTTAAGGCTCTTTGTTTTCTTATGCAAGCCCTTGACCTCCTTCCTACTTTGCTTGTACATGTCAATGCAATCATCAAGCATAATTTTCAACTCCTCCCTAGTGTGAGTTGGCTCCTCATCATCACTATCACTATCACTATCATCATCATCATCTTTAGTGATAGATTGTACCTTAGTGGCCTTAGCCATGAAGCACGAAGAGGGAGTGTCGAAGAGGGAGATCTTGTCATGCATGGCAAGGTGAGCTTGTCCCTTCTTCTTCTTCTTCTTCTTCTCCTCTTCTTCATCACTTGAAGAGGATGAGCCATCACTATCCCAAGTAGCCACATGTGACTCATTCTTCTTCTTGTGCTTCTTCTCCTTCTCATTCTTGGCATCATTCTTCTTTCTAGCCTTTTTGATGCCCTTCTCATCATCACTCTCATATGGGCATTCGGCAATCAAGTGACAATCATCATGACACCGAAAGCACTTCATGTTGCCTTTATTCTTGCCATCCTTGGTCTTCTTGGATGATTGCTTCTTGTTCTTCTTGTTGATGTATGTCTTCTTCACATATTTGCCCAATCTTCTCACAAAGAGGGCCAATTGTTCATCAACTTCACTTCCACTAGTAGAAGTGCCACTCTCATCATCACTTGATTCTTCTTTCTTCTTCTTGCCCTTTGATGATGAGCTTGCCTAGAGTGCCAAGCTCTTCTTGTCCTCTTTCTTCTCTTCTTTCTTGGCCTTCTTGTTTGCCTTGTTGATGAGCTCTTTCTTCTTCTTGTCATCTCTATATGAGTCATCGGTCATGACCTCATCAAGCAATTGGTTTGGGGTCAAGTTCTTCAAGTTTGTCCTCACAAGCACCGTGATGAACATCCCAAACCTTTCGGGCAAACACCTCAAGAACTTCATGTTGAAGGTCTTGTCTTTGATCTCTTCTCCTAGAGCATTGAGATCATTCACCAACACTTGCATGCGGTGGAACATCTCCCAAGACGCTCTCATCTTCTTCCATCTTGAAGCTATTGAATTGCTCAAGCTTGATATATGCCTTTGCTTGCTTGACGCCTTCGGTGCCCCCTCATAGCACTCTTCTAGCTTCTTTCAAATCTCATGAGCAATGGTGAGTGACTTGACTTGCTCAAACACTCTATCATTAAATGCCTCATGAAAAGCACTCACGGCCACATCATTTGCATATAGCTTCTTCTCTTCGGCCGCGGTTGGCTCATTTGGCTTTGCCACTTCGAACTTGTTTCCTGGTCACAACCCACACTTCTCTATTGATTGACTTGAGGTGTGTGCGGTCATCTTCACCTTCCAATAGGCAAAGTTGGTGCCATCGAAAGGTGGCGCCTTCTTGGTATTGTTGACATGAAAAGTCATTGCCATTTTGTCACCGTAGGATGTTAAGCCTTCTAAATACGGTGCCTCGGCTCTGATACCACTTAAAAGGTCCTAATGGCTAGAAGGAGCGGTGAATAGCCTATTAAAAATTCTACAAACAACACTAAGCAAGGCGGTTAGTAAATAAGATGGCGTAGCAATTAAGCAAATGCTTCAGACTAGTTACGCAAGCCTCCTAGCAATTCTAGCAATTCTAAAGTCTCTAATCACACTCAAGAGCTAGGTTGCTAAGTTACTCCTAGGTGAACAAAGAATGCTAACAAATTCTGCCACTAGGAGCTAACAAGGCTAAGCAAAGCTACACAAGATATACCAAAGTAAATACACGTGGAGTAGTGAACAATATACCGACGTCGATGTGTAGAGGTGGATCCCAATCACCGTGATCAACAAGAAATCTCCAACGAGCACAACAAGGTTGACACGATGATTTTTCACCGAGGTTCACGTGCTTTGCAAGACGCTAGTCCCCGTTGTGGCGACACACTCACTTGACGGTTGCTAAGCTTAATGGCCGGTGCTAAATCCCCGATGGGAGCTCAAGCAAACGATCACAACAGAGGGTCCAACAAGCCACGAGCAATCCACTAGTGACGCCTTTCGCGAACCTCCCACGGGGTAAGGCTCAACCCCTCACAAACACCACCGGTGTGGCCTCGAACAAGCTCCAATCGAGCTCAACACTGCCTCTTGCTCCAAGCCGCTAGGGAACAGGGCAAATTCCTAAGAAAACAAGAATCCCGCGGCTTCTCCAAGGATGAAGTGCTCTAGATGCAACCAAGCAATGCAATGCACTTCTATCACTCTCAATCTTACCAAGAATTTGAGTTGGGGATGGAGAGATGAGTGGAGAGGAGTCTCAAATGCTCACAAGCAAGTTAGAGTGTTCAAATGTGCAAGAGAGAGGGCTTGAAACCGGGCAAACCCATATATATAGCCTCTCCCACGAGATAGAGCCGTTGTGCTTTGAAATGGGCTCTCTGCGGGGTGACCGGACGCACTGACCGGACTCACCAGCGAGTCCGGTCGCGGGTACGGTCGATGCTTCCGGTCACTACCGACAAGCTTCGGGCCCACTCGAAATTCCTTGTTTGGTTTTTGATAATTGATGAAACCACTAGTAGACTAATCCTATGCTTTGAGTGTATGACATAAGATAGGATTATCCAACTTGGAGAAAGGAGCATGGTGGACTATGGTGATGGACATGATGGATCATCAAGGTCACTCGATTGGAAAAATAAAATGGGCTCAAGGCAAAGGTATATTTATAGGGCCATTTTATTTTTGCACTCAAGACATCTAGCGGATGTGAGTGATTTTGGTTCGATAACCGTACTATAAAGAGGAGAATATCATAATCGCTTTACTCACCTAGTGCCACCTATTTGAACTGCATTTGCATATGGGTTAGTAACGTGGCGACTCGTTGAGAAACTCCTTTGGAAAAGGCTTGATAAAATGTCATCTAATTGTGCTCAAAAGATTTGGGATATTTTGGATAAGATGACATGAGTTTTTGGATTAAGAGATATTAATTCTTTGGAAAAGGAAAAGAAATGGATTACGAAATATATATATACATGTGTATGTATATGTGTATACATATATACACTTGGAATGCTCACGTACTCAACATTGTTAGCTAGCTGGCTTGCTAATTAGTTGACAGCAGTTTGATGGGCACCATTTATTTGGTCGAGCATGTCAGATGTCCGAACTTGCTTAGCTGCTGGCGCTGCAAGCTGCTGCTGCCCCCGCTTCGGATGTCCGAACCCTGCACGCCTTGTTGGATCGGTCATCCTGGCCAAGCTGTTGCTGCTGTGCATCCTTTGCTGCCTTCCGAGCTGGGCTGGCCCAAGCCTCTGCTGCTCGCATTGCCTGGCCGCTTGGCCCGCTTGCCGCTGGCCGCTCGCTGCTGCCTAAGCCAAGCTCTGCTGCCTGCATCGCTCTGGAGCTGCCGCACTCTGTTCCAGAAACACCCGTTGGCCACCAAAGCAACAGAGAGCGCTGCGCTGCTTGCGAGTCGTCGCTGCCTGCTCGTACCTCGCCGACCGTTGGGCAGCGCTGGCCGGCAGTAGCCGTTGGGAGCTTCAGTTAGTGGAAATAAAGGTCCAGAGCACCCCTTCTTTCCTCTCTCTCTGCCAAAACTCGAAAATACACTGTGAGTTGCTTGCTCTTGCAAACCCTAAGTGAGCTCTTTTCTCCATCCCTCAAATCCATTGATTTGTGCTCCAATCAAGTGAGGGATTGTGCTCTAGAGATCGATTTGAGAGCTCCAAGAGGATTGCCTCCCTCTCCTCTCCGATTCATTGGTGGATTTGTGTTCTTGAGAGGATTGAGGGAAACCTAGTGCATATTGCATTGTGATTCAATTTGAGGCACTAGGTGGTGATTGCGATTGTGGTAATCTTGTTTCTCTTGGTGATTGCCGTCACCTAGACGGTTGGAGTTGGATTGATTGGTGAGGGGATTTGGTGATTGTGTCCGCCCCCAATCAAGGTGATATTGTGAGGGGTCGATTCCTTACCCCGCTGAGATTCGCGAAAGGAGCACTAGTGGATTGCTCGTGGCTTGTGAATCCCCTCTAGTGATTGTTTCATTGAGCTCCCACGGGGATTTGGCACCGGCCATTGCTTGTGGAACATCTAGTGGGTGTATCGCCACAACGGGACTAGCGTGCCGGCAAGCACGTGAACCTCGGTGAAAAATCATCGTGTCTATTGTCTTGTGCTCGTTGGAGATTTCTTATTGTACACGGTGATTGGCAACAACCTCTACACTCCGCGGTGGTATTGTATTCTAGCCTCTTTGCATTACCTTCTCTAGTTTACTTGTGTAGCTATGCATAGGTTGTTTAGTTGACTAGTGTAGTTTAGCTCCTAGTGGTAAAATTAGTTAGATTATCTTGCTCACCTAGGAGTAAACTAGTGACCTACCTCTTGTGTGGACTTAGAGATATTAGAATTGCTATATTTGACTTGTGGCTTGCATAGCTAGTTCGTAGCAACCGCTTTGTTAGCTTTCGCCATCTTATTTACTAATTGGTTTGCTTAGTGTTGTTGCAAGAATTTTTAATAGGCTATTCACCCCCTCTAGCCATTAGGACCTTTCAAGTGGTATCAAAGCCGAGGCACCGTTTTTAGAAGGCTTAATATCCTACGATGACAAAATGGCAATGAATTTTCATGTCAACAACACCAAGAAGGCGCCACCTTTCGATGGCACCAACTTTGCCTATTGGAAGGTGAAGATGACCGCACACCTCAAGTCAATCAATAGAGAAGTGTGGGTTGTGACCGAGAACAAGTTTGAAGTGGCAAAGCCAAATGAGCCAACCGCGGCCGAAGAGAAGAAGATCTATACAAATGATCTTACCGTGAGTGCATTCCATGAAGCATTCAACGATACAGTGTTTGAGCAAGTCAAGTCACTCACAATTGCTCATGAGATATGGAAGAAGCTTGAAGAGTGCTATGAGGGCACCGAAGGCGTCAAGCAAGCCAAGGCATACATAAAGCCTGAGCAATTCAATAGCTTCAAGATGGAGGAAGATGAGAGCGTGCCGGAGATGTTCCACCGCATGCAAGTGTTGGTGAACGATCTCAATGCACTTGGTGAAGACATCAAGGACAAGACCTTCAACATGAAGTTCTTGAGGTGTTTGCTTAGGAGAGGTTTGGGATGTTCATCACGGTGCTCGTGGAGGACAAATTTGAAGGATTTGACTCCCAACCAATTGCTTGATGAGGTGATGACCGACGATTCATATAGAGATGACAAGAAGAAGCAAGAACTCATCAACAAGGCAAACAAGAAGGTCAAGGAAGAAGAGAAGAAAGAGGACAAGAAGAGCTTGGCACTCAAGGCTAGCTCATCATCCAAGGGCAAGAAGAAGAAAGAAGAATCAAGTGATGATGAGAGTGGCACTTCTACTAGTGGAAGTGAAGTTGATGAACAAATGACCCTCTTTGTGAGAAGATTGGACAAATATGTGAAGAAAGGCATACATCAACAAGAAGAACAAGAAGCAATCATCCAAGAAGACCAAGGATGGCAAGAATGAAGGCAACATGAAGTGCTTTCGGTGTCATGATGATTGTCACTTGATTACTGAATGCCCATATGAAAGTGATGATGAGAAGGGCATCAAAAAGGCTAGAAAGAAGAATGATACCAAGAATGAGAAGGAGAAGAAGCCCAAGAAGAAGAATGAGTCACATGTGGCTACTTGGGATAGTGATGGCTCATCCTCTTCAAATGATGAAGAAGAGGAGAAGAAGAAGAAGAAGAAGGGACAAACTAACCTTGCTATGCATGACAAGATCTCTCTCTTCGACACTCCCTCATCATGCTTCATGGCTAAGGCCACAAAGGTACAATCTATCACTAATAATGATGATGATGATAGTGATAGTGATAGTGATGATGAGGAGCCAAAGCACACTAGGGAAGAATTACAAATCATGCTTGATGATTGCATTGACATGTATAAACAAAGTAGGAAGGAGGTCAAGGGCTTGCATAAGGAAACAAAGAGCCTTAAGCAAGAGCTTGATGAGCTTCGGGCCTCTTATGAGAGTCTAAAGGTAGACCATAAGAAGCTTGAGAAATCTTATTCTAAGCTAGAAAAAGCTCATGCCTGCCTACTTGAAGAGCACAAGTTGTGCTTAGTTGTTGAGAATATTGATACATGCAATGCTAGCATCATGTGTGATATTCTAGTTGATGAATCATCTCCCACATGTATAGCCTTCACTAGCTCTATCACTAGCACATCCATCTCTAGTGAAGATAATGACAACCCTATGCTTATTCATGAGAATGCTTGTTTAAAGAGAGAAGTAAAGGAGCTCAATCACACCTTGGCTAAGGCTTATGGTGGTGAGGACCGCTTGCTTATGTGCTTGGGTAGCCAAAGGGCATCCTTATACAAGGAGGGCTTAGGCTATATCCCCAAGAAAGGCAAGACCGCCCTTGTAACTCACAAGACTTGTTTTGTGAAGAATAATGGTAGCTATTGCAAAGCTTGCAAGCAAGTTGGTCACTTAGAGCACAAGTGCATGAACAAGAAAACCAATGTCTCTTCCATTAAGCTTGATCATTCATATATGCTTGTGAAGAAGGACAATGGTGTTCGTGCTAGGTACATTGGTACACCATGGATGGGCTCAAAGAAGAAAGCCATTTGGGTACCAAAGGCCTTGGTGACTAACCTTGAAGGACCCAAAAAGGTTTGGGTACCTAAGAAGAATTGATCTCTTTTTATAGGTCAATTACCGCGTGGGAGGAGAGCATTGATAATGGATAGTGGATGCACTCAACACATGACCGGGGATTCTCATATGTTCAAGTCAATTAGCATCAAGGGCATTGATGAATATGAGTCAATCACATTTGGTAATGACAAGAAAGGCAATGTGTTGGGGCTAGACAAGATTGCTATCACTCAAGAGAAAAGCTTATCAAAGGTGTTGCTAGTTGATCATCTTGATTACAACCTATTGTCGGTTTCTCAACTTTGTGATCTTGGCTACAAATGCATATTCACAAGCCAAGAAGTTGAAGTGGTTAGTGGTGATGGTGCCAATATGATTTTCAAGGGGTTTAGATATGGTGATCTCTACCTTGTTGATTTCAAGTCAAAAGAAGCCAAGTTGACAACATGTCTACTCTCAAAGGCTAGTAAAGGGTGGTTGTGGCATAGAAGGCTTGGTGATGTTGGAATGAAGCATTTGAACAAGTTGATGAAGCATGACTTGGTTAGAGGCTTGAATGATGTGAAGTTTGAGAAGGACAAACCTTATGGAGCATGTCAAGCCGGCAAGCAACATGGCAATGCACATCCAACCAAGAGCACAATGAGCACTAGCAAGGCATTTGAGTTGCTACACATGGACTTGTTTGGGCCAACATCATACTCTAGCATTGGTGGCAACAAGTATAGTTTTGTCATAGTTGATGACTACACTAGATACACATGGGTGTTCTTTTTGCATGACAAAAGTGATGTGTTTGAGCTATTCAAGACCTTTGTCAAGAGAGTGCAAAATGAATTTGAAACATCCATCAAGAAGATTAGAAGTGACAATGGGAGTGAGTTCAAGAATACAAGAATTGAAGAGTTGTGTGATGAGTTTGGAATTGACATCAATTCTCACCAACCTACACTCCTCAATCAAATGGTGTAGTTGAGAGGAAGAATAGAACCTTGATTGAAATGGCGAGATCAATGCTTAGTGAATACAATGTTAGCCATTCCTTTTGAGCCGAAGCAATCAACACGGCTTGCTATTCTAGCAATCGCCTCTATTGCCATGGAATGCTTGGCAAGACACCATATGAATTGTTGAATGGAAGGAAGCCCAACATTGGTTACTTTAGAGGCTTTGTTTGCAAGTGCTACATTCTCAAGAAAGGCACTAGATTGGGCAAATTTGATAAGAAGTGTGATGAAGGATTCTTAGTTGGATACTCAACCACAAGCAAAGTATATAGAGTTTGGAACTTGGGTAGTGGCAAACTTGAAGAAGTTCATGATGTGGAATTTGATGAAACCCAAGGCTCTCAAAATGAAGTTGAAAATCATGATGATGTTAGTGGTTCCAACTTGGAGAATGCAATGAGAAACATGGATGTTGGTGACATTCGCCAAGACAAGTGGAAGATGATGATGACACTCCATTGACTACCATTACCATTGAGATTGATGCAAATGAAGCAAGCACTAGTGGTACTCAAGATGAAGATCAAGAGCAACAAGCTAGTCCAACTCCCCATCCTAGTCATCAAGTGCAAGTGATGTAACCATCCAACATTGCAAGAGATCATTCAATTGATCAAATTGTCGGTGACATCAATAGTGGAGTGATCACTAGAGGAAGATTGGCATCGTTTTGTGCTCACCATGCATTTGTGTCTCAAGTTGAGCCGTAGAATATTGAGAAGGCACTAAAGAAGGAAGATTGGGTCAATGCTATGCATGAAGAACTCAACAACTTCAAGAGAAATGATGTATGGGAATTGGTGGAAAGGCCAAAGGACTATAATGTGATAGGAACCAAGTGGGTCTTCAAGAACAAGCAAGATCAAGATGAAATTGTTGTTAGAAACAAGGCAAGGCTAGTAGCTCAAGGGTACACTCAAGTAGAGGGTCTTGACTTGGAGAGACCTATGCACCGGTTGCTAGACTTGAAGCAATTAAAATCTTGCTTGCCTATGCAAGTGCACATGACATCAAGCTCTATCAAATGGATGTGAAAAGTGCATTCTTGAATGGCTTCATCAATGAATTGGTCTATGTTGAACAACCACCGGGCTTTGAAGATGAAAAATATCCCAACCATGTTTACAAGTTGAAGAATGCTTTGTATGGCTTGAAGTCGAAAGGTCCTAATGGCTAGAGAGGGGGGGTGAATAGCCTATTAAAAATTCTACAAACAACACTAAGCAAGGCGGTTAGTAAATAAGGCAGAGCGGGTAAGCCAATGCTTCAAACTAATTACGCGCAAGCCTCCTAGCAATACGAGCAATTCTAATGTCTCTAAACACAAGCAATGGCTAGGTTGCTAAGTTACTCCTAGGTGAACAAGATATACTAACTAATTCTACCACTGAGCTAACAAGGCTAAGTTAACTAAACAAGCTACACAACACTAAGCACTCTAACAAGATATACTACGAAGGTAATGTAAGAGGTGCTAGAAAACAATACCACCGGTGTAGTGTCGAGGTTGTAGCCAATCACCGTGATCACCAAGAAATCTCCAACGAGCAAGAACAAGTGACACGATGATTTTTACCGAGGTTCACGTGCTTGCCGCAAGACGCTTAAGTCCTCGTTGTGGCGACACACTCACTTGACGTGTGCTGCTTAATGGCCGGTGCCAAAACCCCTATGGGCTCAAGCAAACGATCACAAGAGAGGGTCCAACAAGCCACGAGCAATCCACTAGTGCTCCTTTCGCGAATCTCCCGCGGGGTAAAGAACGACCCTCACAATCACCACCGGTGTGGCCTCAAACAAGCTCCACTTGAGCTCAACACCGCCTCTTGCTCCAAGCCGCTAGGGAACCGGGCAAATTCCCAAGAAAACAAGAATCCCGCGGCTTCTCCAAGGATGAAGTGCTTCTAAATGCAACCGATGCAAGCAATGCACTTCTATCTCTCTCAATCTCACCAAGAATCCGAATTAGTGATGAGAAGATGAGTGGAGAGGAGTCTCACAAGCTCACTAGCAAGTTAGAGTGTTCAAATGTGCAAGAGAGATCCCAAAGAACCAGCCAACCAAGTATATATATGGCTCCTCTCGAAATGGAGCCGTTACTCTAAAAAATTTGCCCTTCATAAGACCGATGGGGACGCGACCGACCGGAACCACCACTGGTCCGGCCGAGGGTCCGGCCGGTGCTTCCTGGCCGCTCTGAGACAAGCATCGGGCCCATACCGGCGCCCCTTCCTCCCGCGTCCGGTCACCGGTTCCGGCCGACACCGAAGCGTCCGGTCCAGCTTCCGGTCGGCGGCGTCCGCTAAATCCGCCTGCAGTGCTCTCGCGCCAGACGCGACCGATCGGCCACGGTCGGTGCTTCCGGTCGCCACGTCGCGCGTCCGGTCACCCTGTGAAAGCTAATTTTTCACCTTTTTCTTTGCTCTTTGCTCCAAACTTGCTTCGCCTCTTGCCATGGGTTGCCAACACGTCCAAGATGACCACGTTATCACCAATGTTAGCACGTCGATAAGTTAGGCAAGATCGAAGTTAGTGCTCTCATGTCCTAAATGCAATATGCAAGTCGATATGGACCTAGAAGCACTTCATGCAAGGATTGTCACGGCATTCCCTCTTGATAGTCGACTATCTATCCTATAATGTGATCACACGCTCTATCGCGGTCTTGATCACCGAAAGGAAAACCCTATCAAGATACCTTTGCCTTGATCTCCCGGGTTCCTCTCAAGCCGATCACCGAGCTTGACGATCCATCATGTCTATCATCATCGTCCATGTTCATGATCATCATGCTCCTTGTCATCCACCTAATCCTTTCTCAAATCATCCACTTAGAGCAAAGGATTAGTCCACAAGTGTCGTCATCAATTTTCAAAACCAAACATGAGATTTCAGAAGCAAGCACCAAGAGTATGGTATGAGAGGTTGAGAGATTTCCTCCTCTCTAAAGGGTTCAAGATGGGCAAGGTGGACACCACTCTCTTCACCAAGAAGATTGGGAATGACTTGTTTGTGTTGCAAATATATGTTGATGACATTATCTTTGGGTCAACCAACCAAGAGTTTTGTGAAGAGTTTGTTAAGATGATGGCCAACGAGTTTGAAATGTCAATGCTTGGAGAGCTCACATTCTTTCTTGGACTTCAAATCAAGCAATTGAAGAATGACACATTTGTTAGTCAAGGCAAGTACATCAAAGACATGATCAAGAAGTTTGATCTACAAGATGCCAAGTCGATGTCCACACCTATGGCAACCAATGGGAGTTTAGACTCGACCCTAGTGGCAACATGGTTGAACAAAAGAAATATCGGTCCATGATTGGTAGTTTGCTCTATGCAACCGCATCAAGACCAGGACATTGCATTTAGTGTGGGCATGTGTGCTAGATATCAATCCGATTCTAGAGAGAGTCACCTCAAGGCAACAAAGAGGATTTTGAGGTACTTGAAGGGCACACAAGATGTTGGACTATGGTATCCAAAGGGATTCAAGTTTGAGCTTATTGGATATTCGGATTCGACTATGGAGGATGCAAGATAAATAGAATGAGCACAAGTGGCACATGTCAATTCCTTGGGAGGTCACTAGTATCATGGTCTTCAAAGAAGCAAAATAGTGTTGCTCTCTCTCCCGAAGCCGAATACATTAGTGCGGGGGAAGTTGTTGCACTCAATTGCTTTGGATGAGGTCTACATTGAGGGATTTTGGATTCAAATTTGACAAAGTTCCATTGTATTGTGACAATGAAAGTGCTAGAAAGATGACTCAAAATCCGGTTCAACATCCAAGAACAAAACACATTGATATTAGGCACCACTTCATAAGAGATCATCAACAAAAGGGTGACATTTGTATCATGGGCATTGGCAATCGAAGATCAACTAGCCGACATATTCACCAAGCCACTTGATGAGAAGAGGTTTTGCATGCTAAAAGGAGAATTGAACATTATTGACTTCTCTAACTTGAGTTGATGCACCCCACTTATATGACATGCCTCTCCTTCGACAAACCCAAGGTAAAAGTTGTTTGTCATGGCATTCATACTTTGCTAAGGACTTGTTAGTGCATCTAGACATCATGCATGCTTAATAGGCTCTTTCATGGAAAATAAAATGATTTCAATGTATGTGTGGCACCACTATTGTTTTGAATGGTTCTATGAACTAGTGGTGGCATATGACATGTTTATGTGCTTGCAATCCTAGTGTCAACTCTAGAAAATGAGCTATTGATATGTATTCTAACATGGTGCAAGATAACCCTTATGCATATGAGGTGTGAAAAAGCTTGTCCTTGGTTCAAACTTGAATACATGTTAAGGCAAGTGATCTAGATGAGACCATATGTGAAACTTTGATTGACTTGATTTCTCTCATTTACACCTTTTTGGTGATTGTTGACAAAGGGGGAGAAATAAGTCACAAAGATGTTGGAAAGGATCACACAAATAGGGGGAGCAAGCTCATAGACTATTTGTGCATTTGTATGTGCATGATCATAATGAAATGTTGCATTGCGCAATCTAAATTCAATATACATGTTTGCTTGGTGTATGCTAGTTTTTGAAAATTGAATGATGTATTGACCAACTAGCATGCATAGGATGTATCTAGACATTGCTCACATTTATGCCTATAATGTTGATCTCATGGGGTACGTTGAGTTTTTGATGAATGTCTAATTACAAAGATGCTAAAGACTCCGATTGGCATCACGCTTCAAAGGTCCGAATTTTTAAACTTTAGCATCTCCTTAGGTAATACTATCTCTCCCACAATTTCTATCCATACATATGTGCTAAAATTGAACCAAACACAAAGAAGCACATATGTAGGGGAGCTACTACTACCAAAACTGAACCTTGAAATGTTTGTCCAAACTTTGTCTTTTGACCAAAACGCTTTGGACAAGCAATTCAAGTTCAAATTGAATTTATTTCATTTCTTTGTGAAGGTTGTCATCAATTACCAAAAAGGGGGAGATTGAAATTCCTTGTTTGGTTTTTGATAATTGATGAAACCACTAGTGGACTAATCCTATGCTTTGAGTGTATGACATAAGATAGGATTATCCAACTTGGAGAAAGGGGGGATGCTTCGCGGCAAGACGCGCCGCTACGCTTTACCGGCGCACACCACGCACCCCTTCTTCCTCCTCGAGTCCGCCCCCGCCCGCCCCAAGATACCGCGACGGTCACCAATCTTGCCGACTTCCACTCAATGAAGCAAACAAAACCGTTGTGCATGGTTTTCATGCCAACAAATATGTAATGGAACCGATCAGTCGAGGACTGTCATTTGATTATTGCACTTACAAGTGCTAAACAGAGCCGCCGCACGCCCCCTCGCCGTGGTTGGGAAAAGGGAGGGTTCGGTGGGCGAGAATAGAGGGAGGGTGAGGGGCGGGCCGACTTTTTTTTTTTTTTTTTTTTTTTTTTTTTTTTGAGAATTAGGGGCGGCCGACGGGTTGCGAGAGAGGGTAGGGTTTGGTGCGTGGTGGGGCTTATAGTGGGCTTTGGGTTGTATTGTGACGGATTTGTTGAAGGTCACAAAAAACGTCATGTAAAGCCCTATTTGTTGTAGTAATTGCTATATTTGACTTGTGGCTTGCATAGCTAGTTCGTAGCACCGCGTTGTTAGCTTCGCCATCTTATTTACTAATTGGTTTACTTAGTGTTGTTGCAAGAATTTTTAATAGGCTATTCACCCCCCCCTCTAGCCATTAGGACCTTTCACCCACGGTGGCGGCCTCCTTCGACGTCCGATCGACGCTTCCGGTCCAGGTTCGGTCGAGCGCCCCGGTCGATTCACCGAGCCAAGTCCAAAAACATGCTCTCGTTATTTTGATCGGACTCACCGACCGGAGCCACCGGTCGGCGCGCCCCGGCCGACGCCCGCAAGGCGTCCGGCCGCCCGGTGACAAAGAAGATCTTCATCTTTTTCTTTGCTCTTTGCTTCAACCTTGCTTCGCCTCTTGCCATGGGTTGCCAACACGCCCAAGATGATCACGTTATCATGCATGTTAGCTCGTCGATAAGTTAGGCAAGATCGAAGTTAGTGCTCTTATTGTCCTAAATGCAATATGCAAGTCAATTGGACCTAGAAGCACTTCACCAAAGGATTGTCGCGGCATCCCCTCTTGATAGTCGGCTATCTATCCTATAATGTGATCACACGCCTATCGTGTCTTGATCACCGAAAAGGAAAACCCTATCAAGATACCTTTGCCTTGATCTCCGGGTTCCTCGCAGCCGATCATCGAGCTTGACGATCCATCAAGTCCACCGACATTGTCCATGTTCATGATCATTATGCTCCTTGTCATCTATCTAATCCTATCTCAAGTCATACACTTAGAGCAAGGATTAGTCCACAAGTGTGTCATCAATTTCCAAAACCAAACATGAGATTTCAGCCGTTGTCGCCGATCCTACCGATAGGGCATGAGGGCGATAGGAGACATCGAGACGAACAAGCTTGGGAATTGGAATGGAGAGTTAGGTAGACAAAACTACGTCCATGTAGACAGCTAGAAAATCAAATTTCTATTGTGCTAATGGGCCATGACATGTAGCCAGCCAGAAGATCAATTTTCTATTGTGCTAATGGGCCATGAAAGGTCAAATTAATAATATTGATGTGCTTAACTACAGAGTATATGAGTATAATTGTATGGGAATCGAGGCCTACGGGAATTGGAGGCCTTGAGCGGTCGCTCATGTTGCACGCCCTCGGGGACGGCCTTGCCTAACCAAAGAGGCCCTAATTTAGAGTCCCAATGGAGAAATTAGGCCCTTAGCAAGATTTAACCCCGCAAAATGGGCTAAGATGGTTTTTTTGACCGAAGTCGTAGGGAAACCCCCAGTCTACTTTTTTTAATAATACAAACCTGTTTAAATCTCCTCCCACGGGCTAAGATAGTTTTGATGGTTCAGTTTGAAATTAAGTTGAATTTTGACGCATTTTGTAAGGGAACTTGACATCTCATTAGATACCACCTCTTCCTTACAAATTTATTAAGGGGATCACGATGGATTGAAGTGTGCATCACAACTGAACAAAAGGCCAATCTACTTTCACCTTTCTTTTGCCCTAATCTCTTCCAACATCTATATTGTTGCTCATCTCTTGATCTGATGATCAAGAATGATGTCCTAGATTTGTTGGACGACCTAGGGCAACATGTCGATGTCCTTGCCCCCAATGAGCCCCCCTTCTAGGTGAAAGGCTAGACAACTCTTTTTTGTCAATTTGTCTCAGTATATCTTACAGTATTTACAAGTAAAATGTGAGACTCAACCCAGGGGCCGAATTACAGAGTGGGCCGAGCTAGTGTAGTCTAAAAGTTTAGTATCACCTCGAGAATTCAAGGTTCACCAAACTAGCTTTAATATCTAGGCCAAGGACATGTGGTAAACTTTGATTAACCGCTTTTTTTAAGCGAAGCGAGGACGAAAGCTCAAGTGTGTTGCTATGTAGGTGGGGTCCACTCCTCGGTAGAGTGGTTAGAACTGTGTGCCGTGCTTGGGGCATTAAAATGGTATTAGAGACATGTTTCACGGTTTCACAAACGGTATGGACCGGGAGCTCGAGCTGGTAATACAAACGTGGCCAAAGAGTTGATCTTGGACCTATGCCCTGTATGGGTAAGCTGGTTCGACGAGGACGTCGAATCCTCAATGGTGGGTGTATGCGAGACCCAGCCTAGGGTCCGAATTATGAGTGGGTCGATCTAGTGTAGCTCAAAGTTTATAGTACCACCTCGAGAATTCGAGGTTCACCCAGCTTAAATAGCCAGGCCGAGGACATGTAGTAACCTTCAGTTAGCTATTTTGAGCGGGCCCTGGGACGTTACATAAACATGTTACCGGCAAAACCAAGATTAACCAAGTAGGTTGATTCCCCAAACTAGCTAGGTCAGTGTTGGCAAATTTTGCGCCGCCATGATCTGCAATCAGAGCGTTCTAGCTCCTATTGTGTAAAACATCTTTGCGGCAACCTATATTAAAAAAAAATCAAGACATCATTTAATACATGCACTAACAATTAATATTATTAGTTAGGTAAAGAGGCAGCGAGTTACAGAAACGCCAAAAACATGGGAATTGCTATATTACAAGTTCTGAAATTTTGGATCAATATCCAACGTTCCCAGCTCATCGTCTTCGACCTAACGGAAGGGGAAAGGAGTCATCTGATGTTTAGGAAATGTGCTAAAAATTTAGGTAATCAAAGAACCAAGCCAAAAAAAAAGAGAGACCCTGTCGTAAGGCCCAAAAGATGATACAAAGAACCAATCAAAAAAAAAAAATATATCCCATGAGACTGGCCGGATAATGACTTTTCCAGGCGATCACTTTCGATTTCACTTTCGGCTGTTCCGTATACGGTAAAAAAATGATTGTTTTTTGTTTGTGACGCTGGATATTTGTAATGGAGGAGGGGTGTATCGTGACAGCGGCGTGAAATCGGTCCCTGGTAAAAGTTACAGAACACAATTTCCAATTCAGCCCCTCAAAATATTCGAAGTGAAATGTAACTCACGGAATAGTTTCATTATCACTCCGTCGAAAAAAAAAACATTTTTATCATAACTTCATGATAAAACATTTTACGTTTAATTAATTAGATATACTCTCATACTATTTTTTTATCTGAGTGTTATAAAACATTATTATTTTTACGTATATGTTTATTTAAAATTTAAATCTTACACATGTTAGCCAAAAGTGCATCTAGAATTGTATTTTGGACAGTGTACTACTACCTCATTTTTTTTCTATTTCTTTTAGGCAAACTACCTCATTTTTTCCAACACACATGCACAGTTTCGAATAAGCAATCCTTGACGCAAAAAAAGAAAGAAAAAAAAAAAAACGATCCTCGTTAGGGGACCGCGAAAAAGCCTCGTGAGCCAAACGTGTGTTCAGGGAGATTCAACTGGCCCAGTATGTAACCGGTGGGCCTTAGGGCGTGCACGTGGAGCAGTTGTCCCTGTCACCGGCTCGCGCCGGCCTTGCACAGAACGGGCCGGTAGTAGAGCATTGGCCCAACTGATCGCGGTCTTGGCCTCCTGTTCGTTGCCGCTCCAACGCCGACCCACCAACCGAGCCCGGCCGGCCCGCGAGCGAGCGTGTACGCGGCGCGTGACGTTCGGTGGCTCACACGCTTGCGATGCATCCAAAGTCCAAACGCGCGGCCGCCGTGCACGTAGACGTAGGTGAGCAACGCGAGGCTCGCCGCCGTCCTTCTCCATCGAGGCCAGTCACCATGGACGGACGCCTATAATAGCGCCGTATTACCGCACAATCCAGACCACAAGCCCAGCATTACCGACGGTCAGGCATCAGTTTGGAATCAACAATGGCGATGACGACGACGGCCGGCGGCGGCGGCAAGGTCGCGGCGCTGTCCCTGCTGCTGCTGCTCCTGGTGCTGGTGCTGGGCGGCGGCGCCGCGGCGCAGCAGACGACGTGCGCGGCGCAGCTCAACGGGCTGGGCTCCTGCTTGCGCTACAGCGTGCCGCCGTTGCCGGGGCAGGCGCCGCCGGCGCCGGGGCCGGAGTGCTGCTCCGCGCTGGGGGCCGTGTCCAGGGACTGCGCCTGCGCCACGTTCGGCATCATCAACAGCCTGCCCGCCAAGTGCGGCCTCACGCCAGTCAGATGCCGTACGACCTCCATCTCTAGCTACTTTACACACACATTTCATTGCATTGGTTTATTATCACTGAACACTGATCGGACAAACGTGTGTTATTTATCGTGCTGATGATTTGCTCTTTTTTGCCGTGCGTGCAGAGTGATCAACTGATGGCCAGTGCTGCATCAAGCTATAGGCGAAAAGTGAAGGATACAAACACGTTGAATAACAATAAAGACCGTCGACTACTCCTGTGTCCTCATTCGAAATCGTTTGGTTTAGTTTTCTCAAGTTTTTTCAACACACTTTGATTCCAGTCCTGTCTTTGAGACACCAGTGAATGCTAAAGCAAACTCTGACGGTCGTTTCACATTATCTATCTCCTGTCCTGTGTGTGCCCTTTTTGCGACCTCGACCAGCCACAGGCCGTGCAATGTGATTACACGCATCATCGCATGGGTTCTCTCAGAACCAACAATATATACAGACAGAACCACTCTACATTGCACAGCAGAACTCATTGAAACGAATGGTCATGCGTAGGTATATGGTATCATATTGTATACACATACTGGGCTGCCCCATGCCGTACACGGTTTACTTCCTGACATTACAATAACATGCATAACGTGCAGCATGCAATGCAAAGCGCAATGTGTCACGGCACGACATGGCGCCACAAAAGAATTTAACCTTCCTTTTCTTGGACAAACCCAACCATTTGACAGACTGAGTTTTTACTGGCGAAAGGTGCAAGTGTATATAAATAAAATGTAAAACCTCCGACTCCAGCTGTGGTATCTCTAACCGTGCCTAACAACTCTTTATCCTCTACGCCGTGATCTGTTCTAGAAACAGGGCTTCCTGCTTGCTTGTTAGGCCAATATCACTGAACGATACGCCACCCTCACTGTCGGTAAACGTGCGCCTTGGGTATGTCCTCACCTGCATGATACAAAACGGTGAAAAATACAAGATTGGAAAGAATTTACACACAAGAATGAAGAGGTGCCACAAGAAAACACTATGGGTGGTTTCTTGAAATGATATTCTACAATGCACCCTGCATAGCCAACTAGCCTGACAAAAACCACTTCTCCAAACCATTTCAGAGTAATGATAAGAAATCAAGCTAGCTACTTCTAACATTTCTTAAGAATATCAGACATAGAACAGCGATGGCCTGGAACAAAACTAAGACTGCTAGATAGATCAACTAGAATAAACCTAACACAGGTAAATATCCCATACTCCGCATGGCAAAAAAAATGATAACCCCTTACAGTTCATAGCCTCATATTAGCGGAAGGAAACACTATGGGTGCAATTGGTTGCTTGCGCTAGCCTTTCGCTGCATTGGGTCTAATGCACGATAGCCTAAGCCAGCATAAAATGTGTTTGTGTTTGGTTGCCATGTATAAGTAAGTTGCATTTGCTAATATTGGTGTTTGTTTGGTTGGCTGCATTGTATTTCTTGTGATCACCCATGCTTGTTGTGGTCGGATTAAACTCTAGCGTTTAATGCTTACAGCAGCTTGCATGAAATATCGCTCAAAAGCCACACACCATGCCCTGACTCACGAATAAAGTAACTCAAACTGATTTATTTGAGAAAACAGGAAACTGGCAAGTTCAAAAGTTCTCTTTAACACAATTTTTTTATTAAATGCTAATGGTAGACAATTACCAATCTGTAGGTCCCTGGCTTGCAAGTCCTCCCAATGTCTAAGAAATCAAATAGGAACTGCAGGCAAGCCAGCAAGCAAGTATTAATCACTCATATAAAAAAATACAGAAAGAAAAAAAGAAAGAAAGAAGGCTAACGGATGATTTTGTTCTGGATCCAGGCATCTCAAAATTGTTTACCTGAAGTTTATCAGTTTTGAGAAAGCGACGCCCCTGTCGACTACCATCAGGCATGCGGACAACAACTGTCACGACACCCTCTGCGTCTGAAGGCGGTTCCGATGGTAATGATGCTTGCTTGGAAGCGAGACTGGACTCTAGCTCCTATTTGATCGAAGCATCAGGGACAACATGACAAATAGGTAGTCAAATATCCAGTAAAAAAACAAATAGCATAAATAAGGAAAATACAGATCGAGTAAGCCAAACTGAAGTTGGTGAGATGAAGTGGCTAGTTATCATAACCTCATGTAAAGAAGACATTTTTACCAGTTCGCAGTCCCAACTAAACACATGATATTAATACGATGAGTACAACCCACAAACTAAACACCTAAACCAATATCCATCCAAACATATAAGATAAAAAGAGCACCAAGTTTCATATGATCACATTGATGAACTGACGCTGTTATCTAGCATTCAAATTTTTAAGATAGTTGCCTTTCAAACCTTCACCTTCCAGATTACATGTGACAGAAAGATACCTCTTCCTCAAGTTGCTTTTTACGCCTTTCCTCCTCCTCTTGCTTCAGTTTCTCAAGAGCAGCTTCTCTCGCAGCAGTTTCTTCTACGCGACGGAGCTCAGCCTCCTGTAAGGCCTTTAACTCCTTTTCTTGATCAGCTTGTAGCGCCGCAAGATACTCATCATCCTGTAAATCAAAACTGATAAACAAGCTCACCCATAGTGGCAACTATGAAAAGATGGATAAATATTAGACTTGAACCTGCTGCTCTCGTAATAACCGCTGTTCAGTTAATGCTGGTGATGGAGAATGAGCTATTGGGGGATAATAAGTAGAGCTTCTGTGAGGAGGCATGGAGAAAGGATATGTTGGTCCTTCAGGAACTCCACCAAACATTGCAGCCTCAAGCATAACAGCTTCATCATGTTCCTCAGAAGAAATGCTTTTTTTTTTTTTTTTTTTATTATAAAGAACAAAGAAGTCAGAAATTAAACAAATAATGTCTAATGTCCTAAGGCACATTGGGATCACAGATTATAATACCTCAGATGGGAAATCATCTCCATTGTTATACTGGTGATCGTTCAGAACAGGACTACCACCTGGGTGCACGCTTTGTGCTAGCTCGGTGTTCTCAGAAGGGGCACGCCGAGAACGGCGTCTAACTAAAGGTTGTTCCTCTACATCTTCAGTCTCCTCTTGGAAGCCCTCTTCATCTATTGGTTGCCTAGACGTTCCAGCCTTTCCTGAAGCTGGTCCTTGCCTCCAAAAGGAAAGTGCTTGTATAAGGAATCAACTAGTGCTGTAGTGGGGTAGCTTCGGTAAAGAGGTGGGTAGTAAAAGTTAATATTCACCTCTCGAGTATTCCATCTGTAGTTTCCATGCCTGCTTTATCAGAAGAATGTTCCTCCAAATTCACTCCCTCTTGATGCTGGTCTCCTCCATGCTCTGCTATCTGAAAATTATTGAACAAATAGAGATGATATCAAGATGAGCACAGAACACAGGTGAATGAGCAAACAGATGTCATAAAGAAAAATTGAGGATTCACAAAAGAATGTTCGAGAAAATATGTGTATGCACTTGCGCGTGCAGCTACATTACATTTGCCAGTGCTTCAGAATCCTTCTTTGAAGCTTCAATTGCTGCCCTAATCATTTCCTCTTCTATGTCATCATCATAGTCATTAACATGAACCAATGGAGGAGCAGTTGGCACAAAAGATGTATTGCTAGGAATACTCGCATGTGGAGCAGATGGTGCAGATAACAATCCTTCATCCTCCTCATCATCATCAATTATGATAGTTTCAGGAACTTCAGGGCCATTTAAAGACTCATTTCCAGTAACATCCTCAATAACAGGGGCCTGTCCAGATGGACCTGTTTGCGGATCACTATCCTTAACTTCGATAGGAATCTCCCTTGCCTCTCTAGGATGCGACACCAGCGGTCCACGACTGACAGCATCAGTGGAGCCAATTCTGTCAAAAAACTGGCGCTGAAAATTTGGATCCATTAGCGCAAAAGGATCACGAAAATTCTGTGATAAAGAGCTTTGGGTATTATCAAGTGGTCCATCCAGGTCCATCATATCATCATGACTAGCAGGCATGGTGTTTTGACTGATTCCATTCCTGTAAACAACAAACATGTTATTAATCTGGACAGTATGTGTACCAGGAGTGAACTTCGATATCCATAGCAAACATTGTTAGGAAAGCTGAATCACTTACAATATGCTGTCTCCATCATTGAAATGTGAATTTATTGCTCGATTAAGGTCACCGCCATGTTCCTAGATTACATCAGTCAGTTAGCCACTATAACTAGATGATAGGTAGATGAAAACAGATGCAAGAAGTTTGCTAGACTTCTGAAAGAGAAAACCATAGTGATAGAAAGCTAACTAACTGTAATGCGATTTCCCTCTTAAGATTGGATTGAGCACATTGGAAGATGGTATGGTGACAAGTGTAGCCAACACTCAACAGGCTCATTGGAAATGTAACTAGGAATCCTCATAGTAAACAAGTACTGGCAATGTCTGCATATGGTACAAGCAGAATGAGCCAAGCAATCATTTCGAACTTGAACAGAGAATTGGACCGACCAGATCATGAAAATAATGGTAATCAACCTGGATACCCTGTGACCAATTTGAGCCCTTCTGGTCGAGTGAGTGAGTTAAAATAGTGTTGCAGTTTAACTGCCACTTCATAGGTGGTATCTAAAGATAAAGAGTTACAGTATATCTAGACCCCCTGAAAAACAAAACGGTAGGAATAACAAGGTAATAAAACTGTTATGAGTTCCATGTTAGGATTGGATTGAGAACATTGGATGACACTATGATATCAAGTGCAGCCCACACTCTGATAGGCTTATTGTGGAATTGTAACTATGTATACCCATATGTACTAAGCAGGAGGTACTTCTGCAAATACTACTAAACAGAATGAGCCAAGTAAACATTTCGAACAGGAACAGCAACCAGATCATGCAAACAATGTCAATCAAACTGGATGCCCTGTGACCAACATGGCCCTATTTCACTTGAGTGGGGCAGAAATTGAACCTTTTCTGACAAAAAGAGACACTTTTGATGAATAATTATCAATAAAATTATATATAGAGAAAAAAAAACAGAAAGGGGACAAGAAAAGAGACGAGATTTGGTAAAAAAATCCATTCCGTAACTGCACACCAATTCCAGGACTTGCTAGTGACTCCACGATTCAAAAAACCATGCGGGTTAATAAGCCCGGCACGCAAATCTGGTGCACCTCATCCCGATGACATCTCGTCGCATCACACCAAAACCCCAACCCCATCAGCTACACACCCGAAAACACGATTAAACACCAAGCCCTAACGCTCGCCCCAGCGCGACCAAATCCATCACGAGCCTAACCGATTTCGCCAGATTCCGGATTCTGAATTCGACAGGGGGGGAGTGAAAAGAGAAAAAGGGAAGGCCTTTGGGCGGTACCTCGAGCTTGCGTACGGCGACGGCCTCGTCCGCCCCCGTGATGCTGATGAAGGTATCGATCGCCTCCTGCGGTGGCCTTGCCATGGCGGCAGGGGAGGGTTCGGTGCCAACGCGGCGCGGAGGGAGGAGCGAGGAACAGAGAGAAGATAGGAGAGGAGTTGCGTGAAGGGGAAGAGAGATGCAACAAACCGAAGAGAGGCAGGTGCTCTCTTCTGATTCTGATCTCTGAAGCCGCGACTCCGAGCGGTGACCTGTTTGCTCAAGTCTTTGAGTTGAACAGCACACCTCAAAAGCGCTTTCCCTTATCATTCAAGACAAGAGTTCTCAACAATTCTTCTGTTCTAAATTCTGTGACATTTTGATTTTTAAGATATATATATTTTTTATTATATACTTAAATATATGCTATTTATAGATGTATAATAATGAAAATTTATCTGGAAAAAAACAAAATATCTTATAATTTTAAATGGAGGAGTACAATTTTACCAATCTAGTTAACTATTGTAATGATGTAATGCAAATTTACTATTAGATTTATAGCTAAAATGCTATCCAATAATCATAGTTTTATTATCATAAAATAAATGAATGATTAAATTATAATTTTGGAAAATACGTTATGTTTGAGTGTGCCTTGTTTACGAGAGGAAGTATGGTTTTCATAGACTGATGGGTTAGTAGAGTGTCTAACATTCATCTTGGTTTGAAAACAGAGTCTGTATATGTTTTCCATTTTATATAAACTTAAGAAAAATGCTATTCAATGTGATGCTTACATATATAGCCGTTTATATATGTATAATAAAAAGTTTAACTGAAAAAAACCAAAATATCTTACAATTTAAAATGGAGAAGTACAATGAATTTTACAATTTTACCAATCTAATTAACTATTGTAATGATGTAATGCAAACTTACTATTAGATTTATAGCTAAAATACTATCCAACAGTTAATTGTTATCATAAAATAAATATAATTAAATTTATGATTAAATTATAATTTAGGAAGCGACTTTATGTTTGAGCGTGCCTTGTTTATGAGAGAAAGTATGACTTTTCTTGACTGATGGGTTAGTAGAGTGTCCAACATTCATCTTGGTTTGAAAACATAGCCTATGTGCATGTTTTCCATTTTATATAAACTTAAGAAAAATGCTATTCAATGCGATGCTTAAGGCTCATTTGCCATAATTTAGAATGCCTCCTGCACGGTAGCAAGAAGCTATCTGTCCCCTAAATTGAAGTAGGAGCCTTCTTTTCTGAGAATCAATTGAAGTAGGAGCCTTTTGTTTTTGAGAATCAATTGAACTAGAAGCTATATGAAGTGGTGCCCTCTCTCTTTCTTTGCATCACCGACTCTAATCATGGTAAAAGCCTAGCAAACTAGACCTTATTTTGATCCTTCGTCTTGATATCACAAAAAAATGCCTTGTGGAGCAAGACAGAGCCTTATATCCATATAATGACCACATAAGTGGAGACATTTAGGATGATTAGAGCAAGGTAAGATAATTTTTTCATTTGGTATCATATATATCTCTTTTAGCATCATATTGAACTTGCTCTTGCATTTAAACAAGTACTTTCTCCATCCCAAATTGTAAGTCATTCTAAAAATCTTGGAGAGTCAAATATTTTAAGTTTGACTAAAATTATAGAGAAAACTATAAATATTTGTGACATCAAATAGGTATATTATGAAAAAAAAATATAATTAACGAAGAATCTAATGATGCTTAGTTGTCATCATGAATGTTATTATCTTGTCATGTAAATTGGTCAATCAATCTTGATAAGTTTTGACCTCCAAGATTCTTGGAATGACTTACAATTTAGAATGAAGGGCGTAAATATTTTCAATGGGCACCATTTCATTACTTGGGCCTTGTTTAGATCTTTTCAAAGTTTTAAGTTTTTTCACTCTCTTTCCATCACATCAATCTTGGAACACATGCATGAAGCAAGTAAATGTAGATAAAAAAAATAACTAATTGCAGAGTTTGGTTGTAAATTATTCATGAAGAGACAAATCTTTTGAGCCTAGTTAGTTCATGATTGGATAATATTTACCAAATACAAACGAAAGTGCTAACATTTTGAATTTGAGGTCCATCTAAACAAGGCCTTGCTTTGTTTATGTTGTCGTCAATCATAGAAACGCAAATGGCGGAAACCTTTGGTTGGTCTGCACAGTGAAACGCGTTAATGGAGGAAACCTTCTGTATGCCCCAAAGTTTACCTCAGTTTAGTTCACTTTTCTAACCACACTCCATATCTTGTTGAGTACAACTTGACTAACGTACTGCTCGTCACAGACTTTACGCCCACTTCCATCCTCTCTTTTTCTTTTCTTTTTTTTCTTTTTTTTTTTAGATAACAATACACCCACTTCCATCGTTAGGCAAATCCTACGCTACGTTCAAACGGTTAGAGTTCAGACGGTCAGAACTATTCCTACACTTCCCAGGAGTGGTGGCCGTCGCGGTCGTGGTCGTGCAGCACGTGTCCGGCATGCCTGACCTCGTATGGCCTTCGTTCCCTGAACTCCAGGGCGTCCTCTGCGGCCACCGCTTTGCCATGCCGACGCTTGTGCCCCAAGTGCCCGGCCTCCCTGTGCTTCACGCCGAGTGCCGGGTCGAGCCTGTGCCGGCGGCCTTCTGCCGCTGCCTCGGGCTGCTGCTTGTGTAGGACGTGGTGGTGGCTGGGCTCGCCCTTATCGCTCCTCTGGTGCGCGTGGTGGTGACTGTGGGGGTGGTGACCATGGCGGTGCCGGTGGTGGTGGTGGTGCCGATGGTGGTGGTGATTGTGGCCTTTCTTGTGCCTCTGGTGCGCGCGGTCGTCGAGCCCCAGAAGGTCCTCCCACCAGTCGTACACCGGGTCGAAGAAGCCTTTCAGATGAAGAAGACATAGGAGAAGTACGCCTGCAAACCACATTGACCCAAAAATTTTTGTTTGCTGAATGGTGAGCATGGGCAACGTCACTCGTCACAGGATTGGATATTGAAATGTTGAAAAGCGTTACCTGCGGGTAACGTAAAAAGTAGCAGCACCAACATGACGAGCCAGGTGATGCACGTGTACTGGGTATGACAGCTGAAGTCAAAAAAGCTCCAACATTTGTTCATCCTGCTCCCAGATACTATGGTAAGAATCAGAAAATGAAAAAAAATATTGCTATTCGTGAGAGCTGCTCGGAGGCAACAAGAATTTTTTTTAGAGTTAAGACTTGAGAGGCAACAAGAAATTGTCAATCGTAATGAGCAAACTGGAAGGAATTGGTGCACCTGCAAGATCTGCCACTTAATAAATTAATCAGAAAATACCAGAAGCTAAGCAAATAGCCTTTGATGGTGTCAAAGAAACCCAATTCGTGGTCATTTGGTGAACCGATAATCTACATATTGAAGGCAAGAAGCATCAGGATTTTGCAGTAAAATGAATGGATTTAATTGTTCAGGGCACACACAAAGCTTTCTCGTGGCTGAATTGTTTGAACTTGACAGCCATGGTACAGTGTTATTCTCTCACAATAAAATTGCATCAGTCGACTAAATATCATCTGAACAGCCGGTTGTACAAGCATTTATACTTTCTATTTTAGCCAAAGGAGCATAGAGGTTGACAAAAAAATTCTGACAATTGAAATTGCTTTGGAAATCTAAAACAGTTTCTATGCGCATACAAACAAAGCTAATGAATTCTAGCAAAATCATTAGGAAAAACCCAAACTTGTCCGAACCTGTGTTCCATTATCAAGAACTGTAGCCGTAGTAGAAAAAAGGCATTCTTGTCTGTCAAGTTCACTAAAATCTGACGCCTTCAGAATTGCTGAAATAGAGCATAGAGGCATCCCATATTAAATTTCTAACAAGTGACATTGTCAAAACAACTGATGCTAAGTTGTACTGCAATTTTGAGCCCACCTGTACATTGGTACTTTGCTGCTTTATCTGTAGATGCGTGCAAGTAAAATAAACGGGTACTCGCTTCATCCGGTTTCAGGACATAGTACTGCTCCTGAAAATCAGTAATGCAAACTTCAGGACACTGACTTCAGTGAGAAGATAAATGAAGCAGGGAACTTGCTGATTGATAATAAACTAATAAGATGAGGCATAAAACTTGATATAGTAGGAATAAAATGTCCAGAAAATTCCTTTTAAAGAGAACATGAACTGTGTAGTCAGGCAGCTTACTGATTGCATATTGAATGTATATTTACTACATTGACTAACAACATGCTGACAAAAAAAATTGTATGAAAAACAGGTATACATGTAAAATTTGAAGTAAACCAAAATGGCACAAGTATGGCAGTGGAAATGTGTTCAGAAGTGCCAGAAATGCAATCATGCAGACGAAAGTAAACCTTACCTCCACAAAACTGATGCCACTTAAACAGTTAAACTGCAAAAGGAGCAAACCACTGGTTAAATTTCAACAACATCAAAGTCGGGGTTTGCAGTCTAACTCATCTGCTACTTTGATCTCGGACTACACAGAGGACATGTCACAAAAAAAAGGGCTACACAGAGGACACATAAGTTGACACTCCAGTTGGCAAGTGAGGCAAGGTGCAAAAATTTCTCACAGATGCATACCGTCAAGGTGTACGAAGCCTCCAGTTCACCAATATTCTTAGTTGTGACCTTTGCAGTGCCATATTGACTTAAGGCTTCAAATGTTGGAACACTAATGTTTGTTATCTTCCCTGGACTCCTGAAATGGAAGTACAACATATTAGACATTCTCCTTAATTAAAGAACATATAAAAATGTAAAGAGTGGGACTTGCAAAGAAACCTAGAGTACAAATGTTTGTTTCCCTACTGTTTTTCAAACATGGCATATATTTAAAGGGGCAATTGTTATTTGGATAGCATCTACTTTTAAGAATAGGACCGTGGTTAACAAATATAGATATGGCTGTTAGTTAAATTGAAATGAGTATGAACACCTGGTAAATATAAATCTGTCTGTACTTCATAATTTGAAATGAGTGGGGCCGTGGTCAACAAATATACCTCTGATACATGTATTCTATGTCATCAGCACTCAGCTCTATCCGTAAATTGCTATTACGAACTTCGGTCACTCCAATAGAAAAGGTATGAACACTTGCATTCTGAGTAGAGGGGGGGGGTCAAAAACTTGATCCAACATTAGCAAATGCGAACAAGATAGGAAAAGAGATGGAAACGTTACTGGATGTTGATTGATCCTCTGAAACTTTCCCTGCACAACATATTGGGGCTCTTGGCTCCTTTTTATCCGATTGTTGTCAGACTGAAACATACGGGTGACAGTTTTCAAAGAGTTGGCGCATAACAGGAGTAATTCATTGCAAGGAGCAGATAGTGGTTTAATAAATAGGCACCTAACACTTTGCTTTTTTTTATGCTGATCTCAGTGCTATAATATGGAATTAATGACAAACAATCTGAATTTAAAATATGATTCAGAATATGTGTGTGCATGAGAGAGAGAGAGAGAGAGTTCAGTGTGGTCCAGTTGCTATATTGAATCTGCCATAAACAGTGATAACCAATAAAGGTAATAGTTATCTTTGCTGCTCTTTATAGGATTGGTGCACAATTTCCCATCCTAGTGCAAGAAAAAAAAGAGGAAAAACTCCAGGGGCTGTTTACAATAGTTATTATTATATAATTACCTCCAAAAAGGTCCATAGTTGATTGTACAAACAGCTCCCAAATGCCGATCCACAGAAGTAAGGTTGTTTTTGGAAAGCCTCATAACCAACACCAATCTTGTCACATTCCATACCCTCTGTAAAACGAACTCTCTCCAACAGCATCCACTTGCTATAGT
The DNA here is from genome assembly GCA_015847255.1 of Hyparrhenia diplandra. NCBI lineage: Eukaryota > Viridiplantae > Streptophyta > Magnoliopsida > Poales > Poaceae > Hyparrhenia > Hyparrhenia diplandra. The sequence goes on from JADLZK010000067.1 coordinate 54,045, forward strand.
CAGCACCAAGGTTTTGTGGCACACCACTACCAGCACCCTTCAATGTAACACAACAAAAAATGTTTTCAAGTCATATAACAGAACACTGCAAATACATTGATAGAATCAGGGTGTCTATTATAATTTGGTGATGCACCTTCCTAGGAGTCACAAGATTGAAGCCCTCAAATTTTGGGATGCTGTCATAACTAGTGAAATCACCAATAAGATTCACTCTAAGAAAATTGTCTTTAGAAACAACAGTTTTATTCGCCGGACTAACAACAACCTCCTGCAGTTCAATTGGGAAAAGATACAAAAAACACTTCTGAAGTGAGTGACATAACAAAAGATCTACTGCAGATTAGGGAGGAAACCCCCCTTTAAAAACAAACTTTGGTTTATAAGTAAACACCAAAATCACAATTTAGTTTCTAGACTAGAAAGAAAAATGATCTCAAAATAAACAAACAAGCATAGGAAGGTTGTGGAATTTTCTCAGCACAGATCATGGGTATATATGCTTAACCAAGCAAGAAACTGGCATGAGCAATCAGATAATTTATGCCCTAGTCCTCATGTGATACTAGTAGGAACTCTTATGCAGACTTTCAAATCCTACCGATATAGATGAACCTTTCTTAACTTGTACCCTGATATTGAACCCAAGTGACCTTTTTCCAATTCCAAAAACATGGAACCTGTTTGTCAGAAAATAAAGGATGTCAATACACATGTTTATGTTTATTATTAGTATAATTGTATAGCCTTCGTACCGCACTAACTTGTATGTATCACAAGATGTATTATTCATGTACATGAAAGGAACACCCCACCCCAGCGGGTGCGTGGTGTTCCCCCCCACATCATTGTCCCTGCTTATTTTACATTACATTTATTCAAACTGGACCTGAACAATTAATCGAGGATACCCAAGTTGTAGAAGAGTATATAAACTTATTTTACATTTCATTTAATCAAACTGGACCTGAACAATTAATCAAGGATACCCCAAAGTTGTAGAAGAGTATAAGTTTTAAACGAGAAAGTATTCCCCTACTTTAAAAAATAAACAAGATCATGCCTGATTAACATAACAAACTATATATTGTGTATTGAGTTCCAACAAAATGTAATCCCCAACGGCTTAGGCCAATAACTGTAACATAAACTCTTTCCGTCTTAATACAATGATACACAATGCTATTGTGTATTAGAGAAAAAAAGATATTGTGTATCTAATAATAGAGCCACTAGTCATGTTCAGAAATTTTACAGTCAGATCATTAAATCATAGCAAAGACATGAACCTTTATTTCAGTTATCTCAGTACACTGAGTCAAGGAATTATTATTAATACAATATAAACAACAGAAGTACATCACCAACAATGCATACCAGTCACCTGGAAATCGTAGACAGTGAGCCGTATTTGCTTTTCCTTTGAAAATTTTCTGAACTATAAAATAGATTGTGTGAAAGAGGTGTTAGGCCATGTACTAAAATAACATAAAGATAAACATTATTTCTGAACTTACAAACGCTTCCACAAGATGAAGGTACACGGCGGTTAGGACCACAGGGACAGCAAATAGGCTAGTGCAAGTCAAAGCAAAAGGAAAACATGAGAATCACAAGGAGATTATAAAGTATACAAGATATATAAGTAAAAAACAAAAACAAAGGAATGCCCATTTATGCTGAGTCACTCAAAGTTGTATTACATTTTTCATGAAAAGATGTATACATTTTAACTAAGCACTACCACTTCATCAATCCATATGTAGCTAAAAAAAACCAAGGTGTGGTATGAGTATGTATTAGCTGTTTGAGCCTTTCTTTTCCTTATCTTAATGCAATGATACACAGCTCTTCTGCATCCAGGAAAAAATATGTAGCTAAAAAACATCTCTTAATATTTAACATCTGAATTCGACCAAGTATCAAGGGCCAATATTTTAGAGGTGAAACTGGGCACATCAGCACAAGTCATAGAGTTGATGTTAAACTAGGAGCTGATTTTTTTTATTAAAGGAAACTCAATCAATGCGAGTAGGAGGTTAAATAATACTATCATACTATATACTGAGGAAATACAAAGCATATGGGTAAAATTATCCTCACCTCTGAGTGCTGAATTATAGAACCGTTCTCATACCATAACCTGGCCATAATCATTGGAAAAAAAAAAGTGTTGGCAATATAGACAGAATTGAGAATGCCAAGTAAATTTAAAGAGTCTACCAAGAAAAAATCTCACAGATATGACCCATGAGGACAAGGATCTACCGGAAGGCTTGCAATTTTTTAACCAATATGAGCATTGCAGAATTCCAAAATTTCTAAGAAACTTTGCTAAAAATAAAAAGAAATGGGGTTGCAATATCTACTGCTCTCCATGTTGTTTTGGCTTTTCTAGATATAACGAGGGAGCAATTGAGAAAACAAAAAAAAATAGGAATAACGAAATACTGTACCTTTCACAAGCTCCAACAATATCAGCACCAGCATCTGGTTCACATTTGCGTGTCTGGACAAACTGTTCCTCAGGTTTGTAAGCAACATCCTGAGGAGACAAATAAAGAAGAAAGAATAGAGTAATAGTTGAGTACACTGATCTGATAATAATAAATAGTAAAAAAGACTACAGTCATCTGAACCAAAAAAGGGCGAGCAAACACACTTGAAACTTTCACACAAACGGACTGTTATCACAAGTTCACAACCGAAGGCACAACTAACATGTAGGTTTCCTGAAACAAGGCCCTTCAAGTGATAGGAAAGCACAATAATCCAAAACATATCTACAGTCTACACACAAAACCGCACAACCTCCACGACATCAGAGTAAATGGATTACATGGATACAAAACACCAACTCTGTCATCAGAAGAGAGCACGAGCAAAGGGTTTACCCTGAGGTAGTTGAGTTCGTAGAGCGCGTACACGGCGCCTTTGTTGATGGTAATGACAGGGGGATTTCTTATGGTCTTCGTTTGCTCCGTGTCGTTGACGTGCGCGACGTGCGCGACCAGCGACGCCTCCCCGCCGCTCTGCACCCAAGACACACGCGCACACGGTGGCACGGCACACCGTACCAGCGCCGTCGTCGCAGCCGTCACTTAGAACGCACATACATTTCGAACGCGGCGGGAATGCCGGGTGTGGAATTAGAAGGAGTGGAGGCGCTTACGGATTCGCTGGGGACGGCCATGTCGAGGACGACCTTCCTGTCGCAGGAGAGGCGGCCCCCCGCGCCCGAGTCGTCGACGCAGCTCTCCAGGATGGACTTGGCGAGGACCTCCACGCCGCCTGCGCCGCCGGCCGCGAGGAGCACGAGGAGGAGGACGGGGAGGACGGCGGGCAGAGAGGGAGCGAGGAGGAGCCATAGCGGTTGCCGGCTTGCCGCCGGCGATGAAGCGTCGAGCGGAGCGGAGGGGAGGGGTGGGCTGCGGATTCATCAACTGCTAGTGATCTTCTTTTCTCGAAATGCTAGTTGGCGTCTTCGTCTGGGCCGCCCTGCGGTTTCTTTGGCTTTGGATCCGAGCGCACTGGCGGGTAACCGTTTCTGTGGACTGTGGAGTGAACTTTTTTTCGGACGCGAACACGAGTTTGTGGCACGGCACGGCGTCGCATGGTTCGTGCCGCTTTGGATATCTCTTGTCAGAGCAACTCCGTCAGACTTTCTAAGTTCCTGTTTGGAACGAAGGAAAGAAAAACAAAGGAAAGGAAAAAAAAACACGGGAAAAGAGGTAGGAGTGAAATGGCAAGAAAACAGAGGAATAGAAAAACGCATGAAAGGATTGAAATAGCCGTTTGGAACACAGTAATACAAAATACAGGAATTAGATTCACACAAATGGATCCAACCCATGATCCATAGATCAGTAGCCTTAAACTGACTTGATCAGATTTATGAATGCCATTACTATATGGATCAAACTTAATCAAGTTGTGTCCGATGAAAAAAAATTATAAAATAAAGACAACACAGGGACTTGTTTATTAATTTGCTGAAGCCTTATCCGGACGCCTAGCTAGCTCCCGTACCACCACTGTTCATCTTCCAATCGCCATTCTTTCCATGGCAGATACCACAGCCGCCGCGCGCTGCACTGCCACAGCGATGCCCGGCAGCCGCTAGATGCGTGTGCCGCCAGCAACTGCATAGCCATAGCCATCGCTTATCTAGCGTATTTTGTTCCAAGAGATGCTGGCGATGCCCATTCGTCCATGGTGGTTCTTTGCAGTGCCGTGAGAAGGAATATTGCAGGGGCAAGATTGGTCCGATTATTTTTTTAGTGCGCGAAAAAGCGTGAGGCCACCAAAAAAGCGCCTGGCTACAGCACCACAGGAGATAACTAGTTAGTTGGTTGGCTCTGAGTTTGTCTTTTTTATCTTTTGATTCGTATACTTCTGATTCAATATGTGGCAGTTGATTACCGATTAGTACTAGTTACCTAGCTGCCCAAACGTCCTTCCATCCATTCCTCCTTAATTAATCATGTGTATGCATTAGTTGATAATTTATTAAATTTATTTATTTAATAATAATAGTAATAAAATGCATTTATTTATATTATTTAATTGTTTATTTCCTCAATCCCAAAATAAGTACACATATCTAGATGATTTTGTTGTTATAATAATAAAAAGTTTTTAAATGAGAAAATATATAGATGATTTTATTTATTTATTATTTATACAGTATAACCTTCTAGGTTTAAGTATGATATTATGCCTTTTATAAGCTTTTAAATGTGGTGCTATATCTTTTATTTGTCCGGGCACCGGGCTACCAACCAAACGAACTATCTTCTAACTTTCAGATTCCTATCAAATTCATTCCCGGGGCAACACTTTTCCTACGTTTTTCAGGGCTTCCATCCAAACGAGGCCCTTAGTGCGCTAAGCGTGGCGCAAGCACCACCACAGAAATTTTCCCTTGGCTCGACCTCATTTTTTCTTTCCTCCAAAAGTATAAGCTTCGGTGTTTATGGAAAGTTTGTGATTCCTTTCCTCCGGAATTCATTCCTTTACTTTTCCTACGTTTTTCCTCCGTTCCAAACGAGGCCTAAACTGTGATTTGTGATGTTTTCAACTACTCCCTCCGTTGCACAATCTTTGCAATTCTTTGACTCATATAAAGCGTGTTTATTTGCTTTCGTCTTATTTAAATTTTTTATGTAAATTATAGAACAAACAAAAACGTCATTACAATATCTTTAGTGATGTAATAAGTCATAACAAAAAAGTAGTAAGACTTATTAAAAAAAGTTGAATAAGGCGAGAGGTCAAACACGTTTATATGAGTCAAAGAATTGCAAGTATTGTGGAACGGAGGGAGTATTATGGTAAAAAAAGTCCAACTATCTTTTTTCCCTCACTTTTCCTATTGCACTGTTTAGGCGACGCCTCCCACACGCCCTCTTCCTCCCGCACGCACGCCCTCGCCTCCCGCGCGCGGGGTGACCTTCCGACGGCGGCAATGGTGGCGCCGGCAAGCATCTCCTTCTCCTCCTCCCCCACCACAGTCATGTCAATTTTAAATATAGATAAGGAAATCTTACCTAGTTTGCTGTAGAATTCTAGTTTTTATTGGGTTATTTTTTTTATAATGGTTAAATCTTGCAGTTTATAATGGATTCGTGATCTAAATAAATATGTTTTGTATGCACTATTTTCTTTTTTAAAAAATTAGATGAAAGGCAATTTAGTACGGAGTAAATACTAAAAAAGTGATCATAGTGTCATATATATGTCTACATGCCAATTTCGTATTGTGCACGTAGGCCAAAATAGAGTCGGGACATGTAGCCCATTGTACCGAGATCCTAAACACGGCTCCACGTTCTTGACGTGCCGTACAACCCAAAAAATTCATGGTAGGATCGAGTCCCAGCTCTAGTGGCAGGCAGGTGCCTTTCGTTTTTTTTTTTTTCCAGCCAACGTTTGTGAACATTTGGATGGACGCTTAGCACAGTAAGCAGTGTCGCTGGTTATGGTAACATGATTGTACAAGAGAGGGTAAACTAGATGACTACTATTTCGTCCAACGATCGGTTTAAATCAAATTTCCTTTGAGCTGAATTCATTTGAGGTTAGATGAATAATGAAAGCTGAAGACCTAAAGTACTCTCCCCTTCCAAATTATGGTTCATTTGACTTTTTAACCTCAAGTTTTACCACTTGTATTATTCAAAAAATTATACAAATACGAGCAAATTTAAGTTACTTTTGAAACTTTTGTTAATATATAAAGTCAAGAAAATAAGTAAAATATTTGACACAAATTTGTAAATAATAAGGGCGATAAAAAAATTAAACGAAATATAATTTAGTAGTAATTAAATAAAAAAAGTATACAACCAATGAAACGCCGTCCGTGGGGATCGAACCCACGACCACGTGGTTAAAAGCCACGCGCTCTACCACTGAGCTAGGACGGCTTCTCTGGTGTAATTAAAATGTTTTCGATGTTTAGTTAACATAACACTGCGCATAGTTCTATTACTAATCAACCAAATAATAGACACTAGCATTCTAATCAACAATTTCGAACATGTACCAAGCTCGAGTTATAAACATACAACCGTCAACAAAGGTTTACAGAGACCAGGAAACTCCAACCCAGTAAAGAACAAAGAACTTGTTCATATCTACAGACAAACAAACATAGAAAAAAAAAAATGGTCTTCTGAATCTGAATACTACATGTTTCGCCCGAGAGTGTAACAGAAAACTGAGGTGTCTAGCTGTTGCACTTCCACTTTGATGTTGGTACGCAGTTCAGGTAGTGGCACCAGTGGCAGCCATCGTTCCCGTTCTTCCCTTTGAAAAGCATCACCAGTGAAACCACAAACCTGCACCACAAGAATTTTGACATCAGTAACATTCCAAGCTTTCATAAAAACACGTAACATCTTATTATTAGCACGTCCAAAGTTCAGCATTAGTCTATAGAATCATAAATCTCTGCAGCAACATTTTCTGCAATATATATGTTTAAACACGTAAAGACATGTCTACAACAAATATACTGAACCAGTCTGATGGATTTACTTACCCAACTAACAGCAAGACGAATGCCACAACCCACAAAATATACTGGTACGCTTTGTACTTGGGAGGTTGGTTAGTCTGTGGCAACTCATGGCGCATCCATCCAGCTAAATTGAGGCCTTGCCAACAGAACAAAACCCAAGAGGAAACCCGTCGCAAATCCACCAATGTGAGCAAAGTTGTCAGCATGAGGTAGTATTCCAATTGCCAAGTTGAGTGCAATAATAAACAGGAGTGTTATTATCGCTGCTGCCTGCAAGAAAAAATTAAGTGTATGAGCTAAGAGATTATCAAGCAACTGGATACAAATGAAGTATATATTTATCTATTGCTTGTACTGGCCTTGTTGGAGTATATAGTCCAGTTCATGAGTAGCTCAGAAAGCATGGACCCAAGGAGGCCAAATAAAGCTCCAGAAGCACCAACAGAAATGTAGTTGTTCCGTAGGAAGAGTGCAGACAACACGCTGCCACCAAAACCAGACAGTAGGTATATGGCACCAATGCGGACTTGCAAGTAGGAATAACAGTGTCAGTGAAATGGCCATGAAGGACGAATGAATGGAACACTGAACTGAAAATAAATGGTCGGAACGATGTTTGTGTACAGTGATCTTTTAAAAAATCTTACCAAATCCAAATTGCTGCTCAAGGCGGATTCCAATAAACAACAAACTTAGCATGTTCACAACCAAATGGATTAGGCCAGCATGGAGCCAGATGCAGCTAATAAGGCGCCACCCTTGGTTTTGATGAACAATTTTATTCCAGTCAAGAGCTCCCATTTTCTCCAAACTGGCAAATAAAAAAAAACAGCGTTAATAAATCATCCCATAGATCTTGCACTATCTTCCATGGGCAGTATATTGTAGATGAAATTCACAAGGAGAAAACACAAAAGCCTAGATGCAATCCCAGTGATCCCAGTACACAAGTTACAGTAAAAAAAAAAAAGCATAGATGCAAGTACGGCCAAACAGGTAACTCCAGGGAGTGTATTGTATATTATTATCTCAGCACATGTTCTGCAAAGGCCAAAAGTAAAACATAGGAGTAGGCCCTTACACAGGTCAAAGTAGTCCCATGATTCATCTACAATAGAACATGAAAGATAATAGTACTATATTACAGGATACTGCGCCTGCTAAATAGCCTCTGACAGAAGTGTCATCATTTAAAAAAAAAACATCCACATTGATTCATTACTAATAGCCTCTATAATTATGGTACTATCAAAGGACTCTAAATAGATAACATCTAGGCAATTTTCATTGTGTTCATTTATCGAGTTGGTTGGACAAATAAATCGAAATCGCAAGATTTTAGGAGAACAGTTGAAGGTAGGCGCGACGGATATCTGAATGCAGTCACATCGCAAACTCCCCTGCCTCGTGGGCTTCTAAATCATTATAAAATAAAAGGTGAAAATGACTTAACTCAAGAAAAGGCAATTCAAGCTTTAGGCTTTACTGTATACTACCGTATAAGCAAATCCTTCCAGGCCACAATCTTCGAACGGCAACAGAAATGGTCAAAGGTTCCCGTCCACTAAAACTTGACCCCAACAAAATTGCCTAGTCTTAGCACAAAGCTTTAGCTTTAAACCGTCTGAACTACCCCCAACAAAATCCAAAACTTGCTCATAAATTAGCTACGAAGATGGTAAATTCATTCTCAAAGTTTCCCCTACTGGTACCATCCCCATGGAACCGCAAGAGATCCCAACCCAACGCGAAATAAATCCATGTCCTCCCACCCAATTCCACTTCCACCTGACCTGAAGCACACCCAAATTCACTCTAATTGGGCTTAGTACCAATCTCCTTGGAGCACGCACGGCACGGCAGCACACAGACACAGTTCAAGAAAACCCAAAGTTTGTGCGCAGCAGCGAGACGAGACAACGTACGTGGAGGACGAGGGCCCGAGCAGCGGGTTCTCGCGGAGCGGCTGGAAGGAGAAGCGTCGGAGGAAGCCGGCGACGCAGCCGCCGAGCTGGCTCCGGTTCTTGGGGCAGTTGTTCTCGTACATCTCGACGACGAACACGGCGATGCAGGCGACGATCACGGTGGGCACGAGCCACGGCCACCACTTGCGGTCCTCCGGACCCTCGTAGCCGCCGTACCCGTACCCGTACCCTGCCCCCGGCGCCGCCGTCGCGACGCGGCCCTTCCCGTTGCCGTCGCTCGCCATCGTCGCTCCTCCTCCTCCTCCTTCCTCTCGCGCCTGGATGTCCGCTTGCTTACTCTTTTGGCCGGCTTCAGTGGAGTGGAAGGAAGCCAAGGGGTCGCTCAGTGGCTCAGGTGGTGGTGGTGGTGGTGGTGGCTGTTGCCGCTCGTTGCCGCTTCGGGTGTCGCTTGGAAGCGAGGAGGCAGGGAAGGCTGCGGCGAGAGATGATGAAATGGTGTGGGTGCGGTGCGGCTGGGCTGGGCTGGGGGCGCCCAAGACAGCGACCGTTTAAGGCCCGCGGTGGGTGGGACGCCGTCAGGCTGGCGCGCTGGGCCCGTGGGGCGCCGGGACCACCGGGCGGTCAGACGTTGCTGTCCGCTGCTGGAGCGGTTGGGTCTCTCACTTGCGAGGAGCTAGTGGCTAGTGGTGGGGTAACTGCTCTGCGTGAGGAGGAAGACGGAAAGGAAAGGGAAGCCGGACGGGGCGAGCTGATCCTCTCGCTCGCGCGCGCTGGAGCGGATTACGGCGTGGCGGAGGGTACATGCGCGTGTCGTGACGAGGAGGAGGCGCGAAACGTGTGGAAGGCTGGAGGCGCCGGAGCTGCGGCACGCCACGGCACCGCGACTGCGAGTGGTTTGATTCGTGGGCGAGAGCGAGCGCCGACGCCGAGAGCGCGTTGAGGTGGCGCGTCGTGGCTGGGCCAGGAGCTGGCGTGCCACGCCTTCGCGCTCGTACGCGCAGGAGGCAGGACCGACCGAGCAGCGACCACCTCTCGAGCCCGCGTCGGCTTCCGTAGATTTGCCTGGTCCGGTACGGCACGAGCGGGGTAGGTAGGTAAAACCTCTCGTAGCCGTACGCCAAGTCGCCGTGATTTCAATTTGTGGACGCTGCTCATTCCTTTCCTCCATGGAGGGATGGATTTGCCGGATTGGGGCGTTGGTGGCGAGGTGCTTGGTGCTGTCACCGTGGACGACGTACGGGACGGATCTGGGTCTGCTTCCACCTCCAGCTGAGCTGAGCTTTGCGTTGCGGCCGACCGGGATATAACTGTGTCCTCTGGAAGATCCAGCTTTTTTGTGGGGAACCTGTGCCGTTGGTCCACGCCGTCCGGCGCTCCATTCACGCGGATGCACAGTGCGCCCAGATTGGACGCCGCGATTGCGTTACGGCTCCTGCTGCCTCGCTCGTGGCCGGCCGTCGTCCCGGCCCGTCGCGACGGAGTTGCAGTTGCTTGCACGCGCACGCGCCGGCTATGCGTGGGAACGGATCCGCGTCGTGCATGGTCGGGTGCGCGGTCACCGCGCGCCCGCGCGCGCATGGCGATGCATCGATGCGCGGTCGCGTCAGCGCACAGCATATGCCGCACCACACGACGGCCGGCCTCGTCGCATCGCGCTAAGCGTCGGTGGCCGCTCGTTGCGTCGCGTCGTCGGCGTCGGCGTCAGAATAGATCCATGCAGCGGCAGCATCGCCATGTGGGACTGTCAGTGAGCTTGCATTGCCGTTTGCTACCAACAGTGGCATTCACGTCGCCCGCCTCCGCATTCGATCGCGTGCCTGTTTTCTTGCTCCTCGACAGCGATAGCTCCGATGCCCACCAGGAAAGGCCAACTGGACGAGCAGTGACTTCGCACTTTCTTTCACCTCGCCAGCTAGGCTGGCTGCCAAGCTCGGCAGCTGGTACTCAAGTATCAGTGCTCAATCAGGCAATCGCAACCACCTTTGCAGCAAGCTTGTGTGCACTAGTGATGTCAGTGGTGTACCCTAGCTATCCACATGGCTCAATGTGCACAGTGCAGACCGGCCGGCCGTCCACTCAAAGTTTCTGTAAACCGTTGCCACTTGCCTGGTAAAAGCTGTGCTCTGGCGACGTCCTAACGCTTCAATCATTTCCACGCGGAAAAGCTGTTGGGTACTACCAATTCATTTGTGCAATTTTGACGGACATTACTCCCCTGGAACAAAACCGCATCGTTGCTTGCTGCTACGCCAAATATCCCGCTTGGTTACAAGCCAATTTTTGCAAACCAAAACATGGGTAACTTTAAAATTTGGCATCCAATAGTTTGGTGCTAAAACATGGCAATCCTTTCTAAAAATTTTGGAAAAAACAACACTCTTGTTGATAGCAAACCAAATACCAACATTGGTTACCTTGCAAAGATTGACATTCAACTAATCAAACTCGATGTTCCTATAGGTGTCGATTTCACTTGCATGCATGAGTTTACATTCGGTAATAGTTTTTTTTTCGAAAGGACGGCAAAAGCTTTTGCCGCAATTTCTATTAGGCGAATAAAAAAAAGAAGGTAAGTGCCCCGTCCGGTTTTTGAAGTGGGGCGGCTTAAAACCACACATACAATTGTGGAGGATACCTACTCCAACCGCACACCTAGGTACTCAAGTCAATTCAACTCGCGCCACAACAAAGGACGCCTGCTCGACTCAACTCAACTCCACGCTTGGTCGGTTGGGACATCGACACAAGCCTCTAACCACTAGGACTCGGTCGGATTGTGTCGTCGACACGAGCCTCCACTTTGAACCACTAGGAGCTCCACAGGCGAGGCGGCAAGCAACTAAAGACTAGCAAAACAAAAGGCTGATAACAAAAAACAAAACTATGTCTACACCACCACTGCCACGAACCGCGCAACACAGCAGCAGGAACAACGATCAACCCCTGCCCAAGACGTCCCGACCGAGCCGAAATCCACAGCGACGCCTTCAAGAAGGTCACGACGCCCAAGCGCCGCCGTCGCTTGTCGACAGGACTGGGTTTTCACCCGTGGATAGTGTTGGGAACTCAACGCCAACAAGCCCCGGCCCGCCACAATGCGGCACCATCGGGAGGAAGGAGAGGGACGGCAGAGAGGGGAGGGAACCCCCGCCGCTGCCCTCAGCGTCGAATGGGCACCACCACCGCGCCGGCGAGCCCCAGCGGACAAATGCGGCCACCACCGGGCCTGGCACCACCGCGGCACCACCACGGCACCTCGGGCAAGCCACAACCACGGCCAGCCACACCACCACGGCATCGCCGAGGAGGTCACGCCCCCGATCGTTGAGTCGCAGCCCAGATGCCGGAACCGGCACCCGGACGCTCCGCCACGCTGCCTGCCGAGCCGCCTAGATTTATTCCCACCGTTAGAAACTATATATAAGACATGGTTTTGTTACGTGACACCTCGCCGCACCCTACCCCCTTGGTAGGGCTGGGTCTCCAGCGGTGGCGGAGTGGAGGCTGCATGAGGTTGGGGCGAAAGCTTGGACGACTAGCTTCTCAACGCTCATGGTGGTGTTTTCTTTCGAAGGTGCTGCTAGGCTATTCAGTTTTTGTTGTTGATCTATTGAAGTTTGTCATGGTGCTTCTTCATGTGGTGGTGGGCACTCCAAGTCGTTTTCGCTAGTTGTCTTTGTTGAGCATGTAGTTGGTTTTTTGATCGGTTTCCAATAAAAAAAACTGACCGACACTTGTTTTTTATTTTCTTCATCTAATAAACCAAGCAAGTGATAGTTTAAACTAAGATGCTCTCTCTCTCACTTTCTATATTAAAAATTACGCCAGTCCTGTAAACATGAAGTATAGGTTGATTGACATAGTGCCCAGTCACATAAACATCATGTCAGTCTTGCATTATGTAAAATGATAGATAGATTAATCCATCTTCTGTGTTGCCATGTAATGCCACATCAAGGGCTTTTCTCGATTACGCTTACATGGTATTATGGCCACCACCAAATTCATCCACGACAACTCCATCTTTCTCTAGCGTGCTCATGTCGACCTCCCTAAACTTTCGGATCTAAAGAAACCCACCACATCCAATTATACAATGTGGAAAACCGTTAGTCGACCTGGTAATCTGCGTCACCGTTCTACAAGGGTACCTTGATGGTACGACATGAGCATCACCTAAGAGCATTTTCAAGAGACTAACAAAATGAATATATAAAACCAAACATTTAGAGCATCTCTAAGTAAAGATAGCTCTTCAAATATTAGAGCACTACAATAGCTTCTCTATCTTTTGTCATCCATCCCGCCTCACAAGTGGCTGGTTGCATTCTCGTGCTGTTCGGAGTGCTGCATGTCATGGCGTGCCCTGCTACCGCGATTCTCCTCAACTTGTCAAGCAAGCCTCACTCACTTTCTACCAAGTGTTAAAATATATTTAGGTAATGTCTCATGGAGATGATTTTTTTCATAAAATTGCCAATTTATTTAGAAAAAATACCTGGCCTCTTGGATATAGAATATATTGTACAATGGTTGTCCTTTTTATTTAAAGACGTCTTAATAGACTATATGTACAATGGTTGTCCTTTTTAAGTTGGCGATGTATGCTATAGAAAAGAACTTTGGAAAAACTGTGCAAACCACGACAAAAAAGTCATCTAAATTTACGAAAAAAAATCACACCTATAGATGATATGATGATGCACATGTAAAATATCTTGTCCAAACTCGACTTCGTTTGTGAGATATAAAAATAACAAATTTTAACAAAGCGTAAAAAAAACAGCCCAATGATTTGCTAGAAATTTGTTATTTTTATATCTCACAAAATGAAGTTGGACAAGATATTTTACAAAGATTGTGCATCATCATATCATCTACATGTATGATTTTTTTCTTAAATTTAGATGACTTTTTGTCGTGGTTTTACTGATTTTCATAGCAAGCTGGTTTCCATAACATACGTTGCCTTTTAAGTTTTCTAATGGTAACATACAATATTTTAATTTAGGGCGGTATATTCCTACATGTCAACCGTCCCATACCTTGTCTCATGCAACACCTCATAGGATTTTTGATGATGCGGAGGAAGAAGAAAAAAAGAAAGAGGTCATTGCTTCGCGTGAAACTTGGCCGTCTCATGAGCTGAAATTTAGAAGTACAAGACAACAACCATATATGTTGTTGTCATACAACTCACAATAATTTTTTTTTTTTTTACTCTATCCACAAATTAAGGAATGTCGAGTTTCGTATGATTGTTTGCATGGTTTGGTTCCACCATTTGTTTTATTATTGAGAGAAATATTTTTGAGATGCTTAGTTATTGTAGTTGTTATAAGATGAGCACATATCTAGTGTAAACTAATCCCCTCGTGTAAGTGTAACTAAAATTTCGACGAAAAACTTGTAACTCGCTAGCTCGCTCGTTAATGATTTGGCTGAAGCTCGACTTGTTTTATAATGTGCTAACTCGTTTTGTAACAAGTCAGCTCGTTTTATAACAAGCCCGCTCGAGCTGGCTCATAAAGCTGCTCACGAGCCATAATGAGCCAAGATAAATAATAAATAATGTATCGATTAATGGAATCAATCAACGGAGGATGATGGATCATAGTCATAAACTATAGCATAGTTATATTTTCCATTGAAAAGTTCATGTTTATTTTGTTTATTTTATTTTATATATGCATGTAGTGTGTTTGACTATAGCATAGTTATATTTTCCATTGAAAAGTTCATTTTTATTTTGTTTATTTTAGTTTATATATGCATGTAGTGTGTTTCTCGCTGATTTGCGGTGTGTATATGTCTTTTGTGCTTTGGCTCATGAGCCAAACGAGCGGCTTAGCGAGCCGGAGCTAGCCTTCTGGCTCGTTTATATGACGAGCCTCACTAACGAGCCTGGACTCAAGATGGCGGCGGGTAGCGGATACTAGCTCTAGATATCCGTGCCAGCGAGCAAAACCCGTGCCCGCTAACCGCCACGGGTAGAAAACCATGCCGTGCCCGCTATCCGCGGATATCACATGCCGAGCCATATATCCGCAAAAATGAAGCAATGAAGCACCCAACCATATCTTAATAGCAAGTAAGAAACAATATATGAACAAATAAACGTCTATATCTCAACATTAGATAAAGTATGATACACCAAGAGTCATCAAAAGTCTACACTAGTGTATCTCAAGTCATCACAAATTAACACGTTGCCTAGGATAAAATTGTCTGCCTCACAATCACAAACGAAGCAAACTTAAACTCCGCCTCACAGAAAGCGGCATCCAGAACTAAATGCGGCCTGCCTACAATAGCTACACTCCGCCTCAGCCCAGAACTAAATGCGGGCCTCAGCCCAGCTAAAGGCCTGACCCAACAACAACACTTCAACCACCCTAATCGGCGAGGTCAGCCACCTCCCCAAAATTCCCACCCAAGTCTCGATGCTCCGCCGCATAGCCGCCCTCCGGCCGCCACCGCGGGCGGCCGCGCCGGTGGGGGCGATTGCGGCGCCCTATTCCTCGAAGTCCACGTCCATCCCTCAGAAGCAGCAGCGCGTCCGAGACCATGCCTTCGACGGCATCATGGAGGTCCAGAAGCGCGTCCGCCGCTTCCACGCCCTCTACTCCCTCCTCCTCTACGCCGCCGCCCCAACCGCACCGTCCCGCGCCGGCGGAAGCGGTGCCATATCTGTCCCCTTCACCCGCCTCGGCGCCCTCGCGCGCCGCCAGCTCCGCCTCGCGCCCCTCGACGCCGGCCGCTTCCTCCTGCGCCACGCGCACGCCTTCCACCTCTTCCTCCACCCCGTCCACCGCATGCTCCACATCCGCCTCACCCCACGCGCCGCAGCGGCGCTCGGCGCTGAGGCCGACGCCGTTGCCGCCGCGCTCTCCGGCGCCTCCGTCATACGCCTCCGCAAGCTCCTCCTCCTTGCGCCCCCGCACTACCGTCTCCGCCTCGAGCACATCCACCTCCTCCGCCGTGACCTCGGCCTCCCAGACGATTTCGCAGAATCTGTCATCCAAGCCAACCCCTCGCTCTTCCGCCTCACCCCTGACGGCTTCGTCGAATTCCTGCCGTCCCCCACCGACCCGCCCGACCTCACCGTCGCCGCCGTAGAGCGCGCTCGGGAGCGCCACTACCGCGAGCACCGCGCCCCCGGCTCCGCCGAGGAGGATGCGCGTTTCGCGTTCCCCATTCGTTTCCCGCCAGGGTTTAAGATCGGCAAGTACTTCCGGATCGCTGTCTGGAAATGGCAGCGACTCCCCCTACGCTTCACCCTATGCAGACGTCACGGGTCATGACCTGCGCTCGCTTGAGGCAAAACGCCGCATGGGAAGCGCGCGGTCGCCGCTGTCCATGAGCTTCTCTCGCTCACAGTTGAGAAGCGCACCACATTGGAGCGCCTTGCGCTCCGTTCCGTGACGCACTCGGTGTGCCCAAGAAGATCAAGGAGTTCTTGCTGAAGTACCAAGGCATATTTTACATATCCACGAGGGGAATCAGGGAAGCTGCATACAGTGTTTCTCAGGGAGGCTTATTTCAAAGGGGAGCTTGTTGAGCCGAATGCAATACATGATGCAAGACGAAAGCTGGAGGAGCTGCTCATGATCAGCCAGCAGAGAGCTAATTTGGACAGAATGTTCACCAGCATGGGTCGTGGGTGGGATGAACTTGGTGGCGGCCGCCGTGGTGGATCTGAACTGAGGGATGAGTTTCTTGGTGACGGAGGTGGCGGAAAAAGAATGCTGATGCTGATGGTGCTGAGAGTGGGGATGACTCGGGTGTTGAATCATTGTACATCGAAAGTGAGAAATAGAATCATATGAAGGCTCTAGACATCAACTTGCAAGCTTGATTCTGAGCAGGCACCCTGTTCCCTTTGGAAAAGGTTAACTTCCTGCATTGGTGTCATCACCGCTGTGTCATGATTTGAAGGGATGTTTTATGTGTGTGTGGTGTGTGGTTGTGTTGGCGGGATGTGCCGATGGGGGAGGCTAAACTTTCAAAGATCAGCTCTTAATGGTCAGTAACAGAGTAATACTTTTAGTGGACAGTTACCACAAGATTCAAGTTAGAGCATCAGAAATTAGGCTTGCCAATCTTATAGAAGTATAGCATTTCTAGGCTTCTAGCTAATTGGTCAGCTATAAAGGTTTTTTTTCTGTAGGAATATGGTATAAATCTCCTCTTATGTCCATATTCAATATCGATGATGATGCCTTATTCTCCAATCGAGAGTAATATCACATTGTTCCTTCATACAGGTGATGAGTTCAGATTTCAGAACTATCAGCAAGGAAATCACATTCATGAACCTGCAATGTGTCAATAGATGGTGACCAAGGAAAAGGCTAAAGGCTTCTGCATGAAGGGGGAATTAGCCTGTGATGTTTTGCCTGAAGTGTAATGTCAAGGGGACTGGAAACCACGATATGTTCTGTAAATTCCTAGACCAGTATCCTGGCATTGTTGTATGAGGCATCAGACCTGCAACAACAGCCAGAAAGGGAACCACGTCGCATAATGATTATTGCTTCAATGGATTCTGAAACCTGTTACCAGATATTTGTTGGTCAACAACGCAAGCTTCGTATTGAGCCTTTGCCTGAAAAATGATAGAGTGGATATGCCACTCTTTCTTCAATATCATCAGAACAACTCAGGTTAGTGCAAATATAGTGTAAAATCTCAGAGAATTGGGAGTTTTGGAAAACCTGATTTTGATAGCCAGTATCTCAGGTTAGTGTCATTTCCAGACAGTGGATATGCCACTCTTTCTGATGTTCTTGCAGGAAATCTGATTTTGATAGCTAGAGAAGCAAAACCGAACTGCTCTAGCAAAACTACAACAGAACAAAAGCTATCATTTTGAACCATATTACAGTGTGCACAAGCTGAGCATTGTGAGTTTTGTGTGAGGAGCCTCCAGAGTCCAGACAAACATTTGAACTCGACGAAGGATTTGTTTATTGCTTCATATTAAATCAATGACAGCCTCTGTGTGATTATGACGGTGAAGATTACTTACATTTTAGTCATTTTTCCTAGTTGATCTGCATAACATTATTTACAAAATTTGGACGAATAAATGATAGCAAAGTGAATTTCCATCTTTTTGGTTGAGTTGGGCATAAATCTGCTACCTTCACAGGGAAGGTAGGAAACCAAAGCCTCCCGTTTAATGCATCCATGTATGCTTATCCACTCGGAACACCAAACTCTGGTTCTAGATAGAAACATTACCCTCAAACAGCTGCCATTGAATTGGATTAGACAATAATACGCCTTTCCATAAGAATCGAGCTCCAATGTCTTGATTTTGAGATTCAAGAACTAGCTCTCCAATAAGAAGTGTTCGGATATATAGGGGGGATTGGGCCAGGACTTGTATCAATTCTTGGTCTGTACTAATGAGACTTAGGGCATGTTTGGATGGAGGGACTAGAGACTAGAGACTAATAGGGACTAAAAATTAGTCCCTAGCCCCTCCCAAGAGTCTAGTGAAATTGAGACTAATTGGGACTAAAAATTAGTCTCTAGTCCTTATGTTTGGTTATTTAGGGACTAAATGGGATTAAAAATTAGTCCCTAGTCTCTAGTCTCATGGGAACCAAACAGGCCCTTAGTTTGCCGAAGGTTTTTGTACTTGACTTTTGTTTATTTGGCACGTATTGTTTATGCACTATCTTTCATTTGTTTGTTCTTGGCCCATTCTGAGCTGTCTCAAGAGTATAATATGGCATTCTCAGACTGGTACGTTGGTTTCTCACATGCACTGTTAGGTCCATTAAATCATAGTCTTGACTACTGAACAAGTCTAACATGATTGTAAGGTTCTGCAAAAGAAAGGCGCTTTTGACAGCTAATACTAGTTCATTAGCAAAATTGCTTGTCGACTGAAACCTTTGCTAAAGAAATGCCTGTGTTTCATCCATCCCTTTCAGTGTTTGTATTGTAGTGTTTGTGTTCACTAGTTTCCAATGTAATAACTCTTTGTAAAACATTTGCTTGCTCTTCTTATATGACATCGCAGAGCTCCTGCTAATTCTTCAAAAAAGAAAAGAAAAGAAATTAAATGAAATGTCTGTGTTGGTCTCAGGTACTCGATAACTACATGACAGTCATAGGAACCTAATCAGATTTAATGATCTTTCAGACATTTCTCCTATCTGAATATTAGCAACATTATCAGTCGAGATTTTGATCCGGCTGTCAGGTGCACCTTTGTGTCCATTCAATGAACCAAGCTTTGTATCATCAAAATGACAATTAATAGGCAGAGCAGAAGGCGATGATGAAACTAAAGTACAGACTGTACATGGCTATTCCATTGAATTTGGAACAGAATCATGACAGTTTTTGTAGCACTGCAGTTGGCCTTATCCAGGTCTGATCAGTGTTGGCCATGAAGCCGTATGTCATGCTGATAGGGTAGGTTTGTGTTGTCACTGTTGAACATCTGAGTTATACACTGAACAGATGCACGTAGTGAATTCGACCTGTCTAGTGCTGCTTGTGTTATTTCATAGTACTATCATTTGCAATCTCTGGATTCCACTTGCAAAAACAAAAGCTTAGGAGGCCAATAGTTGGAATCGGTTGTGACCTACAGTTATCATGTCTTCCAGATGATGTGCCCTGAAGGTGCTGTGATTTCCAAAATGTGGGCTTTCGGAATTTTGAAACGGACTGCAAGTTTTTTTTTTTTTTTTTTTCTTTTGGTCGAATAACTGATTGGATAGTATTTTGACCTAAGCTGACTCGTCCGTTTGCCACATGAGATTGTCAGCACCCGCTGCAAATAGCAATAATAATGTTGTCTGGTATGAGAACTGTATCAAGATAGTGCTTGTCATTTCTCATATGGCCTTTTCATTTGATGGGGCTTGCTTTTTGCTTGTTGTTTGCTCTCTAGCTACCTGTCTTCTTTTTTTTTCTTAAAACCTGTCAATCTGGTAGAGTTTTCAGATGCCGGATCTTAATAGTCTGGTCTATTTCTCGCTTTGATTTGTTTTAGCAGCAAGTGGCTATAGGCAGGAGCTTTTGCTTGTTCATCAATCAGGCTGAAACCTCGTTTTTTAATATGCGAAATTGCAGAAATGGAATACACAAAGCAGGCTACGTCCTGCGTGATTCAGATGACCCATCATGGATTCATGGGTCACTCTCCTTCCATCAAACTCCATTGATAATTTGCATTCATATCTACACTACACCCCCAACTTCGCTTTCAGTTTTGGATCTCTTTTGCCCTTTATTTTTCCTCGTTCCATTATTACCTCCTTGAGAGGAAATGTCCAAAAAGATGCATGCATGTCTCCTCTGTTTTAATTAATTGTTGTTATTCCTGAAACATTATGATGCAGTGTCTTGTTGTTGTCTCCGTGCCTGCTACCGATCGAGCTACACAAAGAGATTTGTGCCATGTGTTCTGCAGACATGCAGGAATGATCACCAGATCGATATGGAGGAGATTCATATCAGTAGATGGATGCTTTCGGCGTGACAGGGGGCCAAGTGTGTTGGCATCGTATTAGCTTTGAATTCCTGAACAAACAGGCTGTGCTAATAGGAATTAATAAGGGCTAATGGACGTTTTAGGTAGGTAGGTTTGTTTGGTGTGGTTCGATCAGAGTAAGTGCTATCACTGTTGAGCCTCCGCGATTAGGTGGCCTGGATTGATCCAGCAGGGCTAGCGTGGCGCAACCGTAACCATCACCATTTGAGGTGATTCAATGGCATTAGGTCGCATCGCTGGATCTCTATTGTGCTGACCGCAATGGTTCAACAACCTTACCTGATCAGTCTCTTCTCTTGGTTGCCGTTTTTCTGTAAGTAAAGTTCAAAAATGAATGTGTGATCACGCACAGCACCGGCTCTGATCGATCTGGGAGGGATAAGGAAGCTGACGCGGATGCTTCGAGGTACGTACCACCTCCGTCCCAAAATAAATGACGTTTTCGAGGAGTAAACATCTAGGTAATTATATATTAAAATAGGATTAATATTTATATTACATAATTAGTATCATTGGAAAGATCTTTTTGATCTAGTTTTTAACAAATTTATTTGGAGATTTAAATCTTCTACGTATTTTCTATAAATCAAATGAGAGTAAAAACCCAAAACGTCATTTATTTTGGGACGGAGGGAGTAAGGAGGAGGGAGGCCATCAGAATCGAGGTTAGACGCACTGAAGGTTATGCAAGTGCAAATATGCAGGTTATGATGTTACCGGCGTCAATCAAATAAAGTCTGCCAAATCTTCTTGTTTGTTTGATCACAAGCTGTTGGTCGCAGCCTCGCAGGCTGGTTATTCTCGTGGCCCACAGATTTTATAAGTCGTCAGGATCTGACTGATGCTCCAATATTGGATTCCCGTAAGCCTTGGACTGCTGTAGTCTCATGGTTGAACTGGCCAAGCAAGCTCTCTAGTTGTAGCTCTGTACTCCTACGTCTTGCACTTTGAAATAAACCGGACCGCAGCCGGCCTTCCTCTTTCGCCTTTGCTTGTTCGCCATTGCCATGAACGAGCGAGCACTGGAGTGGACTCGCCAGGCTCCTAGCGTGAATTCAGTGGCAAGATGCGCGTATGGAAGCACGGAGCTAGTGGCCGGAGAATGTTTTCAGTTTTCTGTTGTCGTGCTCCTACGTCGTCCATATCTCTCGATTTGTTGAATGCCAAAATGGTGTCTGTAAATGAAGACGGGGTAGCACAAACTACTGCCAATGTAGTGTAGGGTCTTTGCCATTGTAGGGTCTTTGGCGGCAGAGATCACCGTTAAGTTGGGAACAGGCCCACGTGAACATGCAGTTCGTCAGGCGTCAGAACTACTAACAGCTCCTCAGTCTGTCGCTCACACTCACTCCTCATGCTGCTGTATCTGTATGGATCTGTGTACACGTACGACCTGCAGCTTGAGGTCGCTGTGCGGTTCCATCCAAGCCGTGTCCACGTACAGCCAGTTAAGTTACGCCAATGATAAAACGTCCAACTGGGAGCTATCGCGCAGTCTCGCGAACTGTTCAGCCTTGAAGTACCGAGTACTTATACAGGCAAGCAGGTTACACAAGCATGGTGGCCTCTGACTCGCTGGCCGGGCTAGCTCGTCGCTGCGGCGTTGAAGCCGAGCTGCTGGACAACGGCAGCCGGACAGGGCAGGGCAGCCGAGCATGGACTTGTGCCGGGCAGGGCAGCCGGACAACGTACTAGTAACTGCCAGCGTCTTTTTTTTTTCCTTTGGGTGTGTTTAGCACCCCAAATTCCTCCCAAATTCCATTTACGCAAAAAGATTAAGATTCCCATCACATGTTCGGCCGGAACACATGGAGTACGAAATATAGGTAAAAATTAAACTAATTATACAGTTTAGATGTACATTCTGACTCGATTCTGGGCTCTTCGCTGCCATGGTAGGATAATATTTACCACTAACTTGTGAAACGTCTTTATAGTGGACGATGGACATACATGTCACATCCATCCAAAAATTTATACTAAAATTTTGGGTGCTAAACACACCCTTTCCTCCACTTCTTTTCGATCATCGTCGTGTCGTCAACAGGAGCATAGCTTTCTTTCTCAGGCAACCCGTTTGCTGTGCAAATGCAGCATGTGAAAGATTGACGAAACTCCCTCTGCCACCCAAGGCATGCCGTCAAACCGCCAACGGGCCCCGGTACGTTCTGACGTCGCGTTGATCACGTGGCTGGGTGCTGGTGCACAGTGACAGCTACAGTCCCGTGAACAAGGACTCGTAATAGGATTCTTGAGACTTGAGAGATGCAAGCAATGCAATTGCAAGGCACTGCATTTCAGCGTGTGAGGTGTGAACGCTGAACACCTAAAGATCGATCGATCGTGAGCCGTACGTACCGGTAGAATACCTACCAGACGAATCCACTAGTACATGAATGGACATATGGGACGGGCCTAGAGTATAGTATTTGACGCCAGACTTTGCGTGAGGCGGCGGACTCTGCGTGTCGCGCGGCAAGTGTCTGGGGGCATCGCGGCCGCGCGCTGGCCGGCCGGCCGCCAACAGCCCCCACTACTACATAAAATGGATTTTTGCGTGGTGTTTTATTTTTATTTTTTCGTGGCGGGCATTTATAAAACCGCCGCGCAAAATAGTTGGCGTGGCAGACCCCCGCCGTGGCAATGTCGCCACGGTTGTCGGTTAACCGTGGCGGGCATTGTAACGCGCCCGCCACGGTTAATGTCTATTAAACGTGGCGGGCATTATAATGTGCCCGCCACGGTTAATGTCTATTAACCGTAGCGGTTTTATTACAATGCCCGCCACGGTTAAGTCCGGTCTATAAATACAGCCCCAACCACGGGATTTTTAGGTCATTTTCTAGGGTTTTGAGCTTCAAAACTCTAGAAATCACCATACGGGGGAAGGTTTTGCCCTTGGTTTTGATTGAAGTTTGGCACCGCTAGGGGTATTTCTCCTCTTTTCTCCCCTCTTTTCTCTCCCCTCTCCCTCTTTCTCCCCTCCCTCTCTCACCCCCTCTCTCTCCCTTTCTTTTTTTGAGATCTAGTTTTGATCTCTCCCTCTCTCTCTCTCTCCCTCTCTAGCTAGCTCCCTCCCCCCTCTCTCCTCTCCTTCTCTCTCTCCCTCCCCCCCTCTCTCTCCCTCTCCCCCCTCTCTCTCTCTCTCCCCCTCTCTCCCTCTTTCTCCTCCCCTCTCTCTCCCTCTCAAGCTAGCTCCTCTCCCCCTCTCTCCCCCCCCTCCTCTCTCCCTCTTTCTCCTCCCCTCTCTCTCCCTCTTTCTCCTCCCCTCTCTCTCCCCTCTCATTTGAAGTGTACGTGGTCTTTTTCATCGATACTTCGATCTCTAATCATCGATCGCACTCTTTGTTTTGGTTTAATTAATTTGAGTAGGCCGTCGACCATGGCGCCCGAATAGGGATTGGGATGTAGGCCGAGGATGAGTTTGGAATTCGTTGATCATGTGCGAAAGAAGTTTATGCCCGTCGCGCAGAAGCATCGAATCAGTCAGG
Source organism: Hyparrhenia diplandra (assembly GCA_015847255.1). NCBI lineage: Eukaryota > Viridiplantae > Streptophyta > Magnoliopsida > Poales > Poaceae > Hyparrhenia > Hyparrhenia diplandra. The sequence continues at coordinate 78,006 of JADLZK010000067.1, forward strand.
GTTCGGAAGTAATGGTGTGCCCGTGCTATCAGTGCAAGCATCTGTTCTTACACAAGGATGACGACGTCGTGGAGCACAGTGCGGTATGGTTTCATCGGGGAGCCGAGGTACACCGTGTGGGACGTATCATGGTGAAAAAGAAACCGAGTGTCGCGGCGGTTCATCTGGAGGACCCCCGTCGACCGCAACGACGGAAACAACGGTGGTGGACGAAGGGCGAGAACAAGTTGATAATCGCAATTACATCACCGTAGATGAACCGCTTTGAAGACATGGCGGGGCGACAATGCGGGTGGAGATGATGGTGAATCGATAGTTGATGACATGTCGCCCGAGGATCTTCGCTCTTTTCGAGGAAATTGCTAACCTCAAAGATGAAGATGGCGTGTTGTTTGGCAATCCAAGGTGGCTCGAGAATTTTAGACAGATGATGAAGCGGTGGCAATTGACCCTCTCTACAAAGACGACGGCAAATGTCCGAAGGATTGCACGGTGCTACGTTTTAACCTAACGATGTTGATGCCGAAGGCTCGCCACGGGTGGTCGACCACGAGCTTCAATGACTGTTACGGTACCTCGGTGACACTTGTTTTTACCCGAGGGGGAATAAGGTGCCCGCCAATACCTATCGGGCGAAGAAGCTGATTCGTCCGGTGGCGATGAAGCTTAGGAAGTTTCATGCGTGCCCTAACCAATCGTATTCTATACCGGGGTGACTATGCGGACTTGCACAACCGTCGCGCGCGCGGCGTGAGTCGTTATAAGAGGAATGCCGGCCGTCGTGCCACCGATGAGGAGGGACCGTCGAGAGGGCCCAAGAAGCGTAAGACGGGCAAGAAGAAGCGGATGCCACCTCCTCGGGGACGAGGAAGAAGAGGGTTACACCCGGAGGAAGATCCCCGCCCTATCGGTGTGGTACCTACCCGTGCTCGACGTCATGCGTGCAATTTTTGGGAACCCGTGAGGATGCCAAGGCGATGTCCGGCATGCGTCGGCCGAACGCGCGAAGGGCGATGGCAAGCTCGCGACACCCCTCGGATGCCAAAACGTGGAAACGCATCGATGACATATTCCCGAGTTTAGGGGACGAGCCCGAGGAACGTAAGGTTCGCTTTGAGTACGAGGCGGGATGAATCCGTTCGGAGACCTCGATGCTTCGCCAAAGACCACGGCGGTCACCCTCACCATATACAACCCGCCTCCCTACGAGTGTCGAAGCGCAAATATCTTCTTTCGGCCATGCTCATTTCGGACCAAAGCAGCCATGCAATGATATAGATGTCCTCATTGAGCCGGTAATGTAGGAATTGGCTTAAAGCGTGGAAAGGGGTCCGATTATGGATGCGTCCAGAAGAAGAAGTTCACTCTAAAGGCCATGATAATGGTCACCATCGATGATTACCCCCGCTCTCTTTTCATTGTCGAGGCAGATTAAGGGAAAGATAGCTTGCACGGCTTTTACGTGAGAATACCGCTCCACTTACCTTAGCGGATCCCAAAAGACGGTGTACATGAAACATCGTGAAATTCCTCCGCAAAAGAACAGGTACCGGGATACTTCGATGGATGAGTACTTTGACGGCGAGCCGAGGCTGAAACGGAGGAGCCGGAAAGGGTAAAGTACGGGCCAAAGGTGTTTGAAATGGTGAAGAACATAAACCACGAGTTCGAAAAGAAGAAGAAAGCCGGTGGGCCAAAGGCAAAGAAGAAGCGGAAGCGGAACAAAACGGCGTGGAAGAAGAAGAAGAAGAAGAAGAAGAAGAAGAAGAAGAAGAAGAAGAAGAAGCGTACGTAACCCAATCCGGCACCGCCAAAGTCCCATTCAAGAAGCGGTCGATTTTCTTCAAGCACCGCCATACTTTGGAAGATGCTCCATACACCCCATGCCATCGATAACATGCATCTACGGAAGAATGTCTTGAGAGCTTGGTGGGGATTTTCCTAGACATCAAGACTAAGACGAAGGGCGGTGTCAAGTCACGTCGAGGATCTTGCCGACATGGGCATACAGTGAGGCGGTCGGAGGATGAGCATACGCAAAGAAAAAACATAAGGACGAAATGAAGATCGGGCGAGACTACGAGGTATATGCAAAGATTACTCTCGTTTGCTCGTCCATATTGAATGGTCTCATAATATTCTAACCATTTTCTGGTACATATATCGTGCATGCAAAGGCGGTAAGCGACCTTTCGGCGAACAACGCGTGTGGTTTCTATGCCATGCACGCTCATATCCCGCAGATGATGTGTACCGTATCACGTGGCGCGAAATGACGAAGAAAAACCACGCAAGGTTTTGGAACCAAAACTTGGATGACCTTAAGTTCAAGAAAATGGTTGGCGCCCATCCGTAGGGCCGTCGTTGAGGACGTTGTGCTACCTACCGGCAAATTCTTCGACCCTAACAACGACCTCGCTACAAACGACGACTTATGGGAACTACGCGACTGGAGAAATAAGCTAGACATGAAGGACTATTTGTGGGATGACATTGATTTGTAACCTAAACTCTTGATTGATCAATCGATCGTTCGATCAAGTTTAATTTGTAAATTGTGATGTGGGTGTGATCACTTTTAAACTCTAAGTGCTTAATTGAATCTCCATGTTGGTTGAATGTTGACTTGTCATGCATGTTCAAGATTTATGGCAATATTCTCTTATTTTATTATTTAATATGTGATTTAAATCATAATATATAATTTTAAAATATTTTTGAATTATTTTTTTATTAATCCGAATTAATTAGCTTAGTGGCGGGCTTTTAACAAAACCCGCCATGGTTAATAAATTAACCATGGCGGCACGTAATGATGCCCGCCATGGTTAATTTGTTAACCATGGCGGTCTTTGTTAAAAGCCCGCCACGTTATGTATGAACCATGGCGGGCATGGAGTCCGCCCGCGGTTAATCGAACGATTAACCGCGTGACCCTAGCCTCCGTGGCGGACACAATGCCCGCCACGGAAAAACCCAAAAATGCCCGCCACGGTTAATCATTTCGTAGTAGAGCGACTCGGGCGAGCCGTGCCGGTGCCACCGGTCTGGCTTTGGCCTGCCCCGGCCGGTACCTAGCGTCGGCGAGCCCAACGATAATATATATCCGCCGTAGTGCCATACGCTCCGGACGTCGGTCGAAAGGCCTCACGTACTCACTCACGCCCGGTTCTCTGGAAAGCTTCGGCAACAAGCCGCGAATCTGCAGGCACGATCATCATTCATTGATTTGGTAGTCATGGTACGTACGTCTTTGTTAGGCTCACCGGGGAGGACCCGTACGTGTTCTTCAGCGCATGAGAGAGGGCATGGCACGAGGGCGCACGGCGAGGCGCGCGCGGGGAGGGGACAGTGGATGCGGGAACGCGAGCTGTAACAAATGACCCACCACCCGCCCCGTCCCGCCCTCTCGGCAGGGGCGGTCGGCACCCGGTGGTGATGCGTTGACGCCAGCGCGGCCGAGAGCGTAGTGCGGGGCGACGAGCGGGCCCACCTTGCGACCCGATTTATTGCTCGGCCGGGTAAAGCCGAACCACGCTGCAAGACACCCGTGCATCGAGCCCAACAGGGCTAAGCTAGAGCAAAATAGTGGGGTGCCTTGCTCTTAAAAAAGATATGAAAATTTAATCTAAAATAATGATGAAAATCTGTTCTTATAAGTGTTTTTTTTGAATTTTTGGGGGTGCACGGGCACCCCCTCGGTTAACGCGTGGCTCCGTGCGTGGAGCCCAACCGAATGCCCATACTGGCATGGCATGCGCCCTCCCGGTCCACGCTGCACTTGGGGGCCCTCTCTAGCCCTTTCACTTGCTGAACCGTCGGTCGGGTGACTCGGTTCTTATACATATTCGACTACTTATAAAAACAAGTATCAATCGTTTCCTTTTTTAAAAAATCATTACCTAGGAAATTTGATTTCGGTACTTTCCATTTGGTTCGGTGTGTTCAAAATCCAATTTTGAGATACTTTTTTATATGATTTCGTAGAGAATAATTGTGCCAAACACACATATATAAAAGTCAACAAGACTATAAGAGTACAATACCTCCAATTCATAATACAATCACCGGTGCTAACACGGTGGCGGTTCTTCTTGAGTGCGCTCTCTTAGGCAACAAACTTCTTGGGGTGCAACTTCAGCCGAGAACGCCCGACAGATTTGTTTGGAAGTGGACGGAGGGAGGCAACTACTCTAGCTCGTCGTCTCTTCTCGGCTCACGGGGGGGCCAAGGAACTTCGGCGGACAAAAGGACCCTTGAAAGGTCCCTTGTGGTTTTTGGTAATTGAGTGTCAACATTAGGTGAACTAATATGTGTGATTGAGATAATACACGGGGAGATTAGTTCACATGTGATGATGCAATGGAGGAGCTTTATTGCATATGAGACATGACATGGAGTCATGTGACCAAGGTGGTGAAGATCAAGACAAGGCTTGGCTTGATGGACCGGTTGCAAGTGTGAAGGGCAAGTCGAGGCGGTGAAGCGATGGACCGCGAGGCGGTGAAGCTTAGGCAAGACTTGGCGCCGACGGACCGACGCAGAACGGTGAAGAGCAAGTGAGGTCAAGATCGATGGACCAATAGTGTCACGTGATGATATGAAGTGGATCATATCATTTGGTGATCGTGTTGGTGCATGTGTTGCATCGGCACTTGGAGATGGAACGGAATGGAAATGCGCTAAAGGCAAAGGTATAACCTATAGGGCATTTCATTTCGCCGGTCATGAGGAGCTTAGAGAAGTTTATGACCGGATTTAGGATAGATGGCCGTACTATCAAGAGGGGCAAACTTGTTTGCATATCGGTCATCTAGTGCCACTTGAGCGATCTAACTTTGCGATGTGTTAGGATCGAGTGGCGTGCTAATAGCTAACCCGTCCTTTGAAATGATTGTGAAAATGCTAACACACATGCACATGGTGATGTACACTTGGTGGTGTTGGCACATTTGCAAAGGCGGCGGAGATTGCGGGGTTGAGTTGGGGTTGGGAACCGCTCATCCTCCCCGCCCGAGCTTGCGCGGCGGATTCGGGCGCTTCGAGAAAATGAGTTGCATATTTTCTATTGCGCCGGATGCATCGTGGTGGTGAAAACATGCTATTCCTCGTGCTCAAGTTGGTATACTTGTTGGATAGCATGTCGAAGCAAAGGCGACGGAGTTTCGCGGGGAAAAGGGCGACCGGACGACTGGAGAAGCCGACCGGACGCCTTGGCCCGGGCCTTCCGGTCGGTGGTTCCGATCAGAATTCGTGAGAGCTTGTTTTGGGGGTCGTCGTCGGGGATCGGCCGGACGCACCACCGAAGCTCCCGCCGGGCCTTCGAAGTTGCCGTTATTGTGTGGGGCCAGGACTTTTGTCCTATGTGGCCGAAGCATCTTGTTGGTGCGGCCGGACCGGACCGGACTCCGGTGAGTCCGGTCGGGTAATCCCGATCGGGCCGACGCTGCAGAAATGGATTTTTCCTCCCAACGGCTCTATTTTGGCTTGTGGCTATAAATAGATGGGGTGGCCGGGCTTTGGTCGGTTCTTCGAAAGCACACTTGGGCCTTGGTGGCTTGTGTTGTGGTGCTTGAGAGCCCTCTCACTCACTTGTGATTGATAGAGTTCATCCAAATCAAAGTGAGGAGTGATTCTAGTGCATTCGCGTTGAGAGATCGCATTTGTGGCACTAGGTGATCGTGTTGCAAGCCGGTGTGCTTGTTGTCTTGGAGGTTGCCACCTCCTAGACGGCTTTGGTGGCAAGAGACTTCGTGAAGCACCCAACGGAGATTGTGCGTGCTCGAAGGAGGATTTGTGAGAGGTTCGAGCTCACCTCGGGGATCGTGAAGAGCATCACTACTAGAGCGTGTCGGTGAGTACCTCCCTTGTGTGTGTGGTGTCTTGCGGTGCCTTGAGAGGCTCACATGTCTTTGGCGGTGCCTTTGCGGGGGGCGTGCCTTGAGGGGCAAGTGATGGGAGAATCACAATCAAGAACCATCTAGGTGAAACACCAAAGGAACCACCCAAGGTGTTGGTCGACACAAGCGAGGAGTAGGGGAAGTTGGCAAGCTTCCGATACCTCGGTAAAAAATCACCGGTGTCAACTTGTCTACTCTTCTCGGTGGTTTGCATTCTCCAAATCACAAGCTTCGTATTTACATTCATATATACCTTGTGCTTGTGCTTGTGCTTGTGGAGTAGCTCTTGCAATTACTAGCTTGTGTAGCTTGTTAGTTGCTTCGCTTAGTTTGTGTAGCTAAGTAGTTTGAGCCTTTGGGTTAGGCGCGGTGTCGCCTTGTCCTTAGTGCATGTAGTGAGCTTAGGATTGGCTTTGTGCTTTTGCTCATTAGAATTGTGTAGGAGCTCACCTTTGTTTGAAGTACTAGTGCATAGGTTTGTGTGACCTTGCAATAGAAACAGTTAGGAGCTCAAGCTAGGCTTATCACCTCATTTGCTTTGTGTAGGATCTTTTGTGAGGTGATTTAGAGTCATAGCTAGAGGGGGTGAAGTCTTGGCTAAACGAATAGTTTAAATTCGCATCATATTTGTTTTAGCCGGGCGCAATTAATTTTAGAAAGGACTATTCCCCCCTCTAGTCCCCATCTCGACCCTTCAACCCTCCAAAAGTCAAGCTCTTCTTCCGGATTGGCATCCATGGTCGATTTGTGGACATCCGGAGATGAGATTGAGGCATGGGCTACAACCTTCAACGGATTGCCCCCTTTGTTCTCGGGAGGTCGGAGACACACAACCACCTCCTCATCTCATGCGTGTTCTCCGGGGAGTTACGGTTCCGACTTCTTTGTCCCTTGGGCTTGCAAGGCCTTTGCCCTCAAGGCGGGGGAGACTCCCTCGTGGACTGGTGGCTTCGCTCTTCACCAAGCGTGCCGGAGCCGCATGCAGGGGGCTTCGACACCCTCGTCTTGCTGACCTCTTGGGAGTTGTGGAAAGAACGCAATCGCCGGACCTTCGACAACGTCTCCTCTATGTCGGCACAACTTTAGGGAGAGGATCAAGGTTCAAGTGCAAGAGTGGTGCGCGGCGGGCTTCCGCGTTCTCATACCGCTGCTAGCGGCGGTCCAGGAGCTACCACACTCCTATCCAGTCGCACAATCCTTTTTTGTATTAGTACAACCTAGTTGGTTGCTACCGTTAAAGTCGCAGGATTTGTGTTTGTGTGTGCCCCTACCGGGCTTAATGGCATCTCGCCCATGAGTAAAGTGGCTGTATCAAAACTCTGATTTCCCTTAATACAGTACCTCCGCTACGGACGCTTTCGAAAAAAACAATAATACAATCAATAATACACTCATACTCACCACATTTCACATTAGTTTGGTATATATTCGGTTTATCGAGGTAAAGAAAAAAAAATTCGACCAAATAGGAACCGAACAGGGTATAAAAAAAATGCGGTTTCAGTATTTTAGGAATAATATCCAGTTTTCGGTATTTTGTGTCTAGGGCCTCTTGAGGTAGCAAGGCAAGCACATGAATCGAGAATACCATGCTCGATATCGAAACACAACATTCAACTTAGGCTAGCAAGGAAGTACTTCACTCCCTATAGCAAGAGAAAACTTGCTAGTGCAGGATCCAAAGCTAAGGGCATGCGTTTTTTTTTTTTTTTTTTTTTAGCAGACGGGCATGCAGTTTATTTGTGTTTTTTTTTTAAGAATAACACAGTCAACGCAGACGTACCTTACCTTACCTAGCCTTGCAAGGCCGAATGAGCCATTTTGGCTCTCTCCTCTACTAGCAAGGAAAACCTTGCCCACAGAAACACATGCCCAACCTTGAAATTATAAGTGCCGTATTTGCTCTTTTTTAAAAAAAAAAAGTGCCTTGTTTGCTCTGTTTATCAAAAAAAAAAAGTGCCTTGTTTGCTCTACTTCTAGCACAGGATAAGATGAAATATGGTCGGCAATTCCAAATACATCCTTGGTTGATTCAAAACGACGTGTGACAGAGAACGATGTGTGATCGAGAAAGAAACATACACGTTAATTTTTACAATGTATAAACTATAGACGTAAAAAATAATTCTAGATAATTTTCACAAAACTATAATGTTCTAACTAAAGATTACGTAAGTACAAACACACTCCACATAGACGTTGGTAATCTAATTGCCATTGTATCTATTCTGTTTTCTAACAAAATTATCCTACTATACTAATAATATGACATTATATAAGACAATATAAATTAAGTAACCAATAAAGAAATTCGTGTAAACCGGAAACTAATTAAAAGCCTCATTAAAAATCAAGATCTTTATATGGTTCCTACATATACGTTATTTGACAAAGGATATAAGACATTGCAAAAAAAAAAAAAAAAAAACTACCTTAATGGATACTGGGTTTTATTGAGCTAGACATTAAAACATTTTTATCCACCTGAGAACACACAAAACAAAGCCTATATATATCATATCAACTCAAAAGAATTAACACTACATAAACAGTTACAAACACAAAGCCATGATATCTTAGGAGAATAATGCATATCCCTCATCTCTCTATATTTCCTTATATCGGAGAAATAAAAAAAACAACTCTTCACAAAATGGTTAAAACAAACTGCTACATATATAGGAGAAGCCCTAGGGGTTTCACTTTCTTTTGCAGAGACTAAGTCAATACCCGAACCACCACATGAGCATATCATGCTTGAGCAATAGTAAAACATGTTTGCTCAAGCAATTAAAGCCTAGCGCACGGTTCGTTCTTGACTTAATCCCTGTGTACCTCACCCCATATATTGCTCTATGCAATATATACTCCACACTATATAATTTATTTTAGTACCCTTCATTTTCTTTTCACTACTGCCTCGCAAGCAGCGAGCTCAACCTTGTTTCGCATCTGCCATCACGGCCTCTAGCTAAGCATTTGACATGGCATCCGGCTCCGATCTGTCCTTTCGCGACAATCGGTGGCCGGAATCCATGTCAAATGCCCGCTAGGGCGTGACAATGTTGGCTTGGAGTGCAGACTTGATCTTTTGGATGGTGCAGGAGAGCAGGTTCTTTGGACGGTCTCCACCGATTCCACGGTGAGCTTCGCGGTGGGCAGGTTGTTCACTAGGATCCGGAATGCCACCGTGACCAGAGACCCGGTCTTTGCCGCCACCGCCCGCCGCTGCAGTTTGGTGAACCCCTGGGCAGGGCTTGACGACTGGAAATGGCCGTCCGGGAGGATGGCAAACCCGGAGGGGAGGAGAGAGACGTATGCGGAGTCGCCACCGTTCATGACGACGTGCATGGATTGCACGTCCACCGGGGCATACACCACCAGAGAGCCGGATGGGTCGGTGCAGGTCTCTTGCAAGATAAGCATGTTGTTTTGGTTGCCACTTGTTGCCTGCAACATCTCAAAATGAGTGTATTAGTAAGAGAGTTGTGAAATGCATCAGGTCCTGCAGAGAACAAACGGATTTAACTTTCGAACTAAAACATGTGCACCAGAATTGTATTATGAACTTAGTAATAACCGTACTGTTGTAAAATGTGTGATTGAAAATTCAACAATGCAATAGTAAAACCAACATCAGTTTAGATTAAAAAAAATGTGCATGTAATCAGCATTGGAAGGTCGTGAATCTGAGATTATATCAATCAGAACATGATGCGCCTCAAAAGCATAGGGGACGGAGTCACCGGAGGAGCTCAATTATTTGCTTGGTTCTAAAAAATTTTGGAGTCAAAAGATTTCAAACTTGACTAAATTTATATTTATGTAATAAAAAAATATATGATAAAGAACAAGTATCACTAGATTAATCATGTAATATAATTATATTAAACATATTTAGATATATACAAATGATTCTATTTCTATAGAAGTGGTTAAACTTAAATTTTGATTTATTGTAATCTACTGACGACCACTGTACTTCAGAGGGAAGATAAAGCAGGCCTTTGTGAGCACGAGGACAAGGGCGGCCACGCATGCTTCCAAACACACACAGGTGACAGATCTGAAAAGCTCACAGTAGCTTTCTCTCACAAATGTCAACCATGCCCCAGTTTCTGGTAAGCTGCAGTATTATTTAACCTTTTCTGGTTTGTCCTCTTCTTCATGTCATGGTGTTCCTCAAGCCCAGAACCCATGCATGCAATAAACAACACATGCAATCCGGGGCCAGCATGGTACTGTACTATACTTGATGAGAAGACAGTATCGCATTTCAATGTGGTAGTACCAGATGAAAGCGCAAGAGATAATAATTCCATTAACCGCGACGGTAAATGTGGCACAGTGAAAAAGGAAGGAGACAGTGCTTGCTTACATTTGGACGGAGGAGGGAGACGGCGTTGCCATGGTGCTGGCCCTTGGCGATGTGGTCCATCTCCTGCATGGCCTCGCCGTTGGCGAGGATATCCCACCCGCGCGGCGCTGCTCGTCGCGGAGGTAGTCGAACACGCGCTGCGGGGACGTGGCCGGCAGCCGCACCGACGTGGTGGCGCTCAGCACCACGCCGGGGGGCTCCCCGGGCGCCCCACGCTCTGCCGCGCCATCATGCGCACCTTCTCCTCCCCTTCGCCCGCGGCGCCACCACCGCCGTTCCCGGCGGCGGCGCTTCCTCCTGATCCCTCGCCCCCGCCGCGCCACTCGTCCAGGCGCCGCCACTTCTGCGCCGCCGATGCGCAAACGCCCGCGCAGAAGTTGTCCGTCATCCGCTGCGCCAGCTTTCAGCATGCTCCTCCGCCCCACCGGCGTGATCGCTGCAATTATCCATGCATGTTATTGTTCACCACCGCCGTACGTCGCCATTGTTAACCACATTGTGTCTATCAAGTATCAATCCAAATCCCAGGAATAAAAGAACAATGATGAAGTCACTCACCGGCGTGGTTGCGGGCAGGGAGAGAGTTGGAGCAGAGGATGGCGAGGTACTGGCACTGGCGCTGGAGCGAGGCGAGCCAGCGGCGCGCGCCAAGGGCCTGGCCGGACTGGAGCAGCGGGCGGTAGAGCTGGTGCACCACCGCCTCGTCGTACTCCGCGTGAACAACCCACGTGACCTGTGGGCAGCACGCACAGTACAGAGCAGCGTTAGCACGGGCACGGTTCGGTTCTTTCCCTTCCTTCCACGGTGGCCATGCATGGCCACTTGCCCGCGACAGCGCAGTAATGGCGGAAGCAGGTAAAAGGGGTCCGCTGGCCACGGACGACGCAAGAAATGCCAAGCGGACAAGCAATGCAGTACGGATGCACCGCAACAGGAATACAGGATGCTGCGTGTCTATCGTCGTTATCAGCATCGATCGATCGGCCGCAGCGGTTCAGGGTTCAGAAGAAACCCATTTGACCCACTGCAAACAAGATCTACTACAACGACCGAGACATGTTCATGGGTCATGAGAGAGATTTGGACTCTATCGACGACCCCATTATACATTACAGGTTGCATTCGTGCACTAAATAAGCGGCACTCGTCGTCAGTGACGACGATTAAACAGCATGATGATGTGCCCTAAAAACTGGATCTACGAGACCAAACTGCCGGCCCGAGCTATCATTTTGGCGCACGTACAGTAGCGGAAGCATCGAAATGTTTCAAAATTGGCTACGAGACCAAAAAATCATGTGATACTACAGTAGCGGAAGCCCAAAGGCTACTAGATGCCCATGCTACAGGTCAAGCTCGCTGCGGGTCAGACGGCGGCCACGGCGTCCTGATCAAGCACACGTCTCGGCGTCCTGGGCCGCGCTACGAGAGCATTGACCTGCCGCTCCTGGGAGCATCGATTGGTGCGTGCGCAGGCAGCCTTGGATTCACTGTCGCAGAGACTCATCGCTCGCCCACGTACGCGCACGCGTCGGGGCAGCATAAAATACTGGCCGCGGTCGCTCTAAATGCCGGCGTAACTCGCGCACTGTAGCCGCCCCATGCCGCTGCGCCGTGCGGATTTATGGCAGCCGGTCCAATCGGACGACGGTGGAGCACAACCATGGTAACGGCCAGGCTGAGGTGGAGGACGTACCTTGGAGTAGCCGTTGTTCATGTCCTGCACGACGCACCCGGTGGGGAGCAGGCGGCAGCCCATGTAGCCGGCGGCGCCGCCGCCGTTCTGCCCGTGGTGGTGGTGGCTGCCGCCGTCCGGGCGGAGGATGGCGTCCACCGAGACGTCCACCACGGCCCACAGCCCCTCGGCGTGCTGCTTGCAGAACCGAAGGAAGATCACCTCACGGATCGGCACCAGCGGCGACAGCACCTGCAGCTCCGCGTGCATCTGTATGCGTCCCAGAGAAGCACGGACGTACGTCGTGTAACGTCTACTAGTACAGGCGTGTGCGTGCGAGGGCATGGCGGCGGCATTGCGTGACGAGAGTGTGTGTGGTACGTGTGGGCGACGAATGGGGAGCTAGGACTCACCAGCTGGATTGACCCGCTGCTCGTGCCGCCCATGCCGCTGGAGATGATGTCCGTCGTGCTCGCCCTCGCCACGATGCACGGGAACATCTCCGACCACCGAGCCTGCACGCACGAAACATGTGTCATCACGCCAGTGTCAGCGGCACGGAAATGGAACGACACGTACGTATAGCATATATATATAAAATACGCCATTAACATGGAACCCATGGCTCTCAAGCTGATTGCGTACGTACCGCGTCCATGAGGCTCTCGACGAGGTCCACGCTGCTGGTTATGGCGACGCCGGCCTCGCGTGTAGCCTCGGAGACGTAGCCGGCGGGGCTCTCCCCGAACACCCTGGCGAACGCGCGGTGGTACTCGTCGAAGTTGAGCGTCTCCACGCCGCTGCCGTCGGGGCTGCGGAGCCACAGCGGCTCGTCCATCTGCGCCAATTTCATGAGCTCCTCCATTGCGGCGAGCCCCAGCTCGAGGAGGACGGTGCGGTCGATGCCGTCGGCGACACCGTGCATCGCGCCGTCGAGGGCGCCCATGCCCATGCCGGGCAGGCGCATGGCCGCCGACGAACCCATGGAGCCCGGCAGGCCCCCCATTAGGTCGGGGAGGGGCTGCAGCCCTGACCCGCCGAGGGGCCGAGCCCGAAGCCGCCGTTGGTGCCGACGCCGAGCTCGAGGCCGGAGCACCCTTGCAGGGACGACATGGAGCTGCCAGCGGAGGAGATTGGGCGGCCGAGGAACTTGCCGGCGAGGGCGCAGACGCGGTCCAGCTCGTCCTTGAGCCGCGCGTTCTCTATGCGGAGGTGCTGCTCCTCTAGCGACACCTCCCCGAGCACGGCCGCGCCGCCGCAGTTGGCACAGATGGGGTTGCGCATCGCCTCCCGGATCGTCATGTTCTCCGCCCGCAGCTTGTCGTTCTCCTGCCTCAGCAGCGCGTTCTCGTGCCGCTCGATCTGCGTCTGCTCGTCACGACGACGATGCACACAAGACATGAAATTGTCAGCACACACGCAGACAGACGCAGTCCGACAAGATCAACACATGTCGTCCATGGTTTGATTGACTGATTGATATATGAAGCTCCCAACCTTCATCTGCGTGCGGCGGTTCTGGAACCAGAACTTGACCTGGCGGCTCTCTAGGTTGAGCCGCTTGCTGAGCTCCATCCTTTGCTTCTCGTCGGGGTGGGGGCACTCCTTGAACACACTGCGTGCCCGTGCATATGATTATCACAGTATTATATATATAAATAGGTCTAAAACTCGTGAGAAAGATTTCTTCAATATTATAGCCTCTGAAAACATACGCTTCGAGTTCTTGGATTTGCTGCGGCGTGTGGCGGTGGTACCGCTTCTTCTTCTTGCGCGGGTTACTGTTGTCCGGGTCGAGCTCGTCACCGGAGGCGCCGTCGACGTTATCGCTGCCTGACCGGCTATCGTTCTCGTCCTCCCGGCCGCGGCCCAGGGAGTCGCCGTCGCCTCCGCTCGCGCTCCCGCCGCTGCCAATCAAGCCCATACGACTCAAGTCGCCGAGCTGCCCCCCTTCCATGTTCGTTTGCTAGAACACACACACACAAAAAAAAAATTCAGTCAGAAACATGAACGCAGCACAATTAAAGAATCAGAAAATTCAGAGAAGCCATCGTGGTCTACCAGGCCGAGGGAGAGTCCGGTGGCGCCAAATCCGCCGGGTTTAGGCATGGGCGGAGCGGGGATGAGGCGGCTGGGGTTGTGCATGCCCGCGCCGCCGCCGCCCGTAGCGTCGTAGGAGAAGACGCCGGAGCCGGCGCCATCGAACATGCCGCCGAAGCTCATAACGACGACGAGCGGGACTGGAAGTCACAGACAGCAGAAGAAATAAGACTGGTTTTTCTCCTGCTCGATCGCTCCACTCCTGGCTAAAATCTGTGCCCACGATCCTACCAACCCCGCGCGGATCCCCTCAGATCCCAAGGAATTATTAAATTCTTTATGAGGCGAGAGGGAAACACGGCAGGCATTAAAATAGCAGGCGGAGCGAGCCGGCGATGGCCTGGGTGGAGCAGAAATGGAAGGGAATCATCATGGCACGAACGAGCGTCATGGGGACGAGACGACGGGCATGGATGGAGGTGGAATGGAAAGAAAGAAGCTCGAGTTGCGGCAGCAGAAGGAACGCGAGACAGACGCGCCCACCTAAAATAGAGAGGCGTCGTCGTAGCTCTCAAGAACTGGATGCCAAACTCCCGCCGCCGCCGTCGGGCGGCGATGGCGACCCCTGAATCTTCGCCGAAACCCTCAGGCGGCCAGGAAGGAAGCTAGACGCGGCAGCTACCTCCACTCCGCCACATGCAGCATGTGTCTTTGCCGGCCTGGCCTAGCGAGCGAGCGCGCGCGCGCTGAGGAGACGAGAGCAGACGTGATGGAAAGGGACGACGAGGAGGAATGGGCGAGGAGGAGAGGAGGTGCGAGAGAGCTCGAGAGGCTGGCCGCGGCTATGGCTACGAGAGGCAGGCCGGGGAGAGGTAGATAAAGCGGGGGGACATGTGGAGCGAGTCTACGACTACGAGGGCGCCAGCAGGCAACGCTCTAGCCTCGCGGGGTAGATAAAAGAGGAGAACGACGGCGTGGCGTCGTGCACCGCCGAAGAGAACCGGATGGATCAGTCAGCGTGGGTCTGGCCATGTAAACCGAGGAAAAAGCTGTGTGTTTTCATGGCCGAAACGGAGGAAACGAACCACGAGCCCCGGGGTCCGGTCCTCGAGCGCAAAAATCAAGTGGGGCTGACTGACTCGCACACGGAGGTCCGGCGGCGAGAGCAGAGCGCGAGAGTCAAATGGCCCCCACCGACCGATGCAGCCCATGGGCCAGTTGGCCGGTTACAAACAACAAGGATCCGTCGACTACTTTCACACTGCCACACACACAGTGAGATCTGGCAATGGCCAACCAACGATTGTGTTGTGCCGCGGTGAGTGTGAGCTCAGCAATATAGAACGGGGGGACCGCTTATGTGGATTATCCCGATTGGAGGGACGCCAAGTACAACAGCGACCAATTTTTATGCGTGAAGAAAGATGGAGGCGAGGCGAGGCAAAAACAGAACAAGAACAGGGCTTTATACCTCGCTGTCAGACGTGCTGTAGCCATCGGAGGGCGCGAAAATGCCGTGAAAAAAAAAGCGGATGTTGGCACGGCGGCAAGGTCCGGTCTGGGTGCCAGAAAGGAGAGGAGGCGAACGTGACGGGGACTTCTCACGGGCGGTGGTGGCCGCTGGCGTTGGACGACTGGCTGGCTCATTCAATCGGACGCGCCCGTACGGGTCCCCGTTTCCCGTCCCACCCCAGCGCCAAGGCCAAGTGCCGTGTCTGCCCTGCTCCCCAGCGCTCTCGCTCGGCGGATGGCGGATCGGACGGGCGCGGCGCGGCCGGAGTAAATGAGGCGCGGCGGCGGTGGGGTGGGATTTTTCGGGTGCGACGTCCGTGGAGTAGAGGGAGGCAGGCTCCGTTGGGGTTGGGATAGCTATCTCGGCTGGCACGGCGAGGCGGGAGTAAATGCCGCGGGCGCGAGCAGCGCGGCAGGCAGGGGTACGACACGACGGACACACCGGCACGGCACGGCCACCCCACCGCGACGTGCCGTGCCGAGCTGCATCGCGCACCGAACCAGCAGCGAGAGACCGTACTACTCGCTAGGTGGCACCGCGTTGGCGGAACAGGAAGAGGCGCGCGGGCACGGGCGTGGGTCGAGCCGTGGAGGTGCGTGCGTGGGGGCGTACCGTACGTGTGGGCGCGTGAGGGGCGGCCGGGCAGGTGACGCGCCGCGCTGCTCGGCAACCGATCGAGCGCGCGCGCGGCGGCTGCCAGTACTTGGTGCTGCTGTTACGCTACTGTTGTGGTGCGTGTGCCTCGCGGTGGTGCTGGCGCTGACACGGGACGGCCGGTGACGACGACTGTGTCGTCGGTGCACCACCAGATGGGGCAAATCACGTACGCCCGCTGTACTTTTCCGGCTGGTTCATGATTCACTGGAGAAGCCGTAGTACGTATGTATGCGCTGTGTGTGTTCCACGGCAATCTAGGAAGGAAAAACTTTCAAGAGATGACAAAAAAACGTACACGTTAAATTAGTACGAAGTAAGTACTACCATAGGTGGGCATCATATAGCTAACTGCCCGGCTATAAGTTTCGGTATTTCCAGCCGTAATGGCGCATGTTGCACGTCAATACACTGGCCAAATAAAATCTCCAACTGTTAGGGGGTACAGGTACACCGTTTACATATGGAAACTCGTTTATTTCATACTATACACAGGTTCTGAATTGGAATCACGTTGGATTGTCGCGGTGTCAATTGATACGTGCTGTCCTAATAAAATCACCACCCAATTCGATTTTCAGCATTTCCTTGTGGTCCAAGAGTTTGGGGGTCTTGAACTTGACATGCTAGGCCCTATTTGGAATGTTGATCCATCAAAAAAAAAAAAAAAGGCTTGAGATGTTTTCTATGAAGTCGAACTTAATTTCTATAAAATCACTACACAATTCCTCTAAAATATCTGCGTTCCAAATCGACACACATATAATACAGTATATGTACATATAAGACACTGCTCAGAAATAAGGAAGTTAATATAAGCATGGTCTGATAATCTTGTGGCTAGACTTGCTGTTCTATCCTCTTTTGATTGTGGGACGTAACGTTCTTGCATATCATTCCTAGCTTTCCTCTAGGGTTTGTTTTTCCTCTCTCTTTCGCTTTCCACGATGTGTACGTTTCACTTTTTTTCTCTCATTGTTGCTGGATTATGATCATTGCTTTCAATAATTATATGGCTAGACAATAGTAGTAGGATGGAACCAGATGCATGCTCGTATGTGCGGATCGTTCAAGGACATAGAGTAAAGTTCTAAGACCAATTTTTTCATTTTTTTTTAGAAAGCACGGCAACAACTTTGCCACGATTTTTATTAGCGAAGAAAGAAAAATGCAAGTGCCCTTTCAGTTTTTAATGGAAACCGGGCCAAAAACCATACTCCCTCCAAAAAAAAAAAAAAAAAGCAATTCTTTCACTTTTCAAATTTTAATTTGACCATTTGTCTTATTCAAAATATTTATGTAAATTCCAAAATAAATTAGTTTTATTATAATATCTTTAATGATCTAATAAGTCATAACAAAATTGATAATATTTATATAAATTATTCAAATAAAACTAATGGTCAAATTAGATTTTGAAAAGTTAAAGAATTGCGTTTTTGTTGGACGGAGGGAGTACAACTTAGGGAGTGTTTCACTCCACCTACCACTTGCTAATACAACTCACATCACAACTTGGATCCACTTAAACAACTCAACTAACACAACACGGATGGGAGCAAGATATACAAAGAAGAAACCGCTCGGTTGGATTGGGTCATCAATATTAGGCTCTAAACACCGTCGCTCGGTCGGATTGGGACGTCGACACGAGCCACCACTCAGAAGGCACCAAGAAAAAACAAAACAAAATGCACACAACACTACACCACCACCACCACCCGGGAGAGGAGTTGAAAGCAAGCCGTCGGAACTGCGCCGTCGTCACCAACGTTGAAGCCGTAGCTCGCTGCAAGCCCTAGCAGCTATCTGAAACTCCTCCACCATGGGGCTATCCCCCTCAAGCTGCACACCCACAATCATCGATCCGCTGCTCCAGCATTGCGTTAGCAGAAAACCCCATCACGGCACAATGAAAACCACTAGTCCCGGCTACTTTGTGTGGGGGCCTCGCCTCACCCATGACCCACCGCCTCACTCGACTATCCAGGACTGAGATATTTGGAACCGCTCAAAGAGCATCACTTTCGTTCAGTCGGCACCGAGATAACCACCACCATGCGCGCCAGCTCAAAACCTCCAGCACCCATGGGCCCTCTACACCTCCCTGCCAACACGGGCCGTGTGCACCACCCAGCCGCAACGCACAGGCAACACCACCGGCCGACCACCACCCCTTCCACAAGCCGAGCTAGGTCTCTAGATGCGGCGCCTTCAAGGAGGGGACGATGCCGCCGTTGCATGTCCATAGAGGACTGAGTTTTCACCTTGAAAATCCCATGCTGCAAGGACATGGATGACCTCAATGGTGCCCCCAGTGGGGAGTATAACGACCCAAGGTCACCGCCGCCATTGCCACCGACAAAGTGGTAGTGAAGGCTTTCACCCGTCTCTGCACCATGTCTGCGGCACACACTCGGCCATGCCAGGAGCACGCTCCCCGCCACACGTTGCTGCTACCGGAGAAAGCCCGGCACCACCCGCTAATTCTTTCTCTAATACTATATCGATTCACCTTCTGTCATCTCATTTGTGTTGAGTTTGCCTAATAATAATACAACACCACTATACAATAATTGCGGCCACAGCCAATTCCCATCCCACGGGATGATAGATAGCTTACGGATCATCCAGTATGAAACAGGGGTAGCATATGCCGTACGCTAGGCTTTGAACTCCGGCCTTGAACAGCAGGGGAACTGTGGGGCTTTCTAGAAAAACGGGGAATAGTGAAGCTCAGCATGTTCAGACGATGGGTCTCGGACTCTCGATCGCGGACTGTTCGGCTGATGATTTTTACTGTGGACACGCCGACTGATTATGTGTTGTCGTGAAAGCAAACCGATAAGCTAAGCAAGAAATGACTTCGACAGAAAGCCATGCACTGCAAACATCTTCCCAACATTAAGTCGCACTTACTGCATTCATACATTTTTCTGTACTCTACCAGAGGAACCAGAAAAATTCATTTCTCATTTAGTTAGATATTGACAGGACAGGACGACTGTACGTATCTCTGATGATTTCACAATTTAACTTTTATATAAGACGACAATGTCTAAATGAAAGCCACTTGCTCTTCAAGGAATTATTAATCGACAGATCGACCGGCATATGCATGCATGGATACGATATGAAGATGTGATGCTACTTGGTGGCTGTACTTCTACTTGCAGTACTTATGAGGAGCGAACTCACTCCACACCGCTCTCGACTCGCGACGTCAAGTGCCATCATCGGCCATGAGTCCGGGGACGGCTAGTAGTAGCTACTACCCCGACAGACGCGGGGAAAACGTGGCCTGCGGACGGATCGACGCGACGTCGGCCCTGGCGAAGAAGGGCCGGGGTGAATGAAGGCGCGCGGCGGCGAGGGCGGTTGCGCGCAATGAAAGAGAGGGATGCCAAAGTCCATTTGCATCTGTGACTGCCGGTTGGTGACCGGCGAGTCGATCAGATCGTGTACGTGTACGTACGGGTACGTGGCGAGGAAAAGACCAGACCAACATCGGCTGAAGCTTGGGTGTCTCCTTTTGGTGTCCCCTTCCGTGTCTCCGTACACGTGTCAATCATCTATTCGTTCCTTCTAGAGATGGGCCAACACGTATATATCCGTCCCGACGAGGCAACACAGCGTCCAAACGGAGCCCCACTGATCCAGCGACGGCCATCGAACGCACGGCCAGCGGCGGCCATCGAGCGGGCCAGCGGCGTGAGTGCGCACGGCCAGCAGTGCAAGCACCTGTAACGGCGACTCGGACGAGCACGGTGCCCGCCGGCAACCGTGCGCAGCAGAGCGGCAACGCCTCCGGCGACTCCAGCAGCGGATCGAACGCGCAGAGCAAGCGGCAGCGCGGACATGCACGGTGGTGGCCGGCGAGCGTGCGGGCAACAGAGTGAGCACGCGCAGCAGCGGCCGCGCGGGCGAGCACGGTGGTGGTCGGCGAGCGTTCGCAGCGGAGCCGCGGTGGCTCCGGCGAGCGGCGGGCACGCGAGCGCATGCGGCACCAGCGAACGAGCGCGGCGGCTCCGATGGGCTGTACGCGAGCGCACGGCGTGGGTGAGCATCGTCCACGAGCATTGTCTTTTATTTAATTCAACTAATGGACCGTGGGAGATGGAGGAGATGGACGGTTCCGTATTTTAGAAGGGAACGAATAGATAATTGACACGTATGCGGAGATACAGAAGGGGACACCAAAAGGAGACACCCAAGCTTCAGCCCCCAACATCGGGCAGCTACCGATCCGAACTTGCCGTTGCCGTTTACGCTCCCTTGTTTACTGGAACTGCTGTTGGCAACTTGCAAAGAGACGAGTCAGTTGCTCCTTCTCCTCTGATGCCTCCTCCATCCCCTCGTTGTGCTCTTTCAAGAAGCTAGTAGTAGTAGTACTGAAAATGAGAGCAGTGCATGCGATGCGCCGTGTATTCATAGCGTAACTGATCATTCATCAGCTGGTTTGATTGCAGCACAGCATCAGCACCAGCAGCAGAAGCCATGAATGTGCGCTTTCGACCGCCACAGAGCGCAGGAAAGCCGCCGCAGCCATATCTTGATTGCATGTCTTGGAGTGTGGGAGCCCATTTAAAAGGCCCTGCAAAAGCGCGCAGTTTCGTTGCAGTCAGCACCCATCCATCCGCAGAGGCCAGCGTATCATCAACATGACATCAAGGCGACTGAGGACGCTGGAGCCTGAACTCTCTCTCCCATCTTCAGCTCAGAAACACTTTATTAGGCATCTACAACCCACAGACTGCGGCTCGTCTCTAAAACCTCAAATTTATCATACAGCCTGGCGTAAAGACAGTTCATACAACCCACAGACAGAGGGTCTGTCTCTAAGCTGTTTAATATTGTGCATGTTGCTAAGATCAAGTACAAATGTATTTATGTATATAATTGTGTGGCTTTTGATAAATCATCGTGTGGATTTTTGATAAAAGATTGTTAATGCATAAATAAAATAAGATACACATACAATATTTTTTAAAACAGCAATATAAGATTTTCTTTTCTAATTTTCTTTGTTTGCCGTATGGAAACAACCGCCCACCGCCGTAACAAAGATTGATCTCTAGCCTCACGGTCAAGTGGTACCCATAGCTCGGAAGGACCCACCTGTCATATAAAGAGAGCGAGGGACCTTCTTCCTCCTTTGCCCGTCGCGAGCAGGGAGTTCGACAGGACAGGTCGGCCTCGCCCGATCTCGCCCGGGAGTAGCCGGCGAGTGCCGATGGGGTCCTGCTGGCGTGCGGCGGAGCGAGGTCGCTAGCTCGCCCGGAGGTGCCGCTACGAACGGCGAGCCGCGAGCACGGAGCGGGAAGGAAGCCCGCCGCCTTTCCGCTTTTCAATCGGAGCTTGGCGAGAGATTTCTCCCAGCCGCCGCAAAACTAGAAGCCCAAGCACGCGCGACGGATCCGCGACCTCGAGTTAGAGACGCCACCGACCCGCATAACGCCGATAGAGAAGGAATCGCGGCCTCGGGCAACGGGACATCCCCGTCGTCTCGTGAGACGACTTGAGCCTCGTCTCTTCGCCATGGCGGGGTGTTTTTTTTGTGAAATTGACATTGTACAGACGGCCTCAAGGGACGCGTTGTACGTGCCCTTATGGCAGGCCGTAAACCGGCTAAATGCTGACATGGAGGATAGAAGGGAGCGAGAGAGGGGAGAAGCAGTCGTAGTTTCTTTACAGCCGGCTTGAACACAAGAACCAAAAAACTATGTGAGATAGACAAGTGGGCCCCTCAGATTAATTAGAAAGAGCTAACTATTGTATGAGTGGGCTGGGAGAAGACTATAAGAAACCTTACCGCCGGCTTGCTGGCTGTATTATAATACTCCCTCCGGACGGTTTTTTTAGGCGTATCAGCAAAATCTCAAATACCAAGGAGAGCAGTAACCACGCATGCAAGCTCTTGGCTCAATACATGCAGCACAGAGAAACGTATGGTCATTAAATGCATGCAAGCTGTGCCATGCACCCGGAGTACCTAAATCGATACGTCTTCTAGCACCCAGTGCGCGCTCACCCAATACCATGCAAAGCCATTTAAACATTTGACCTCGTACTTGCTGCCACGCCTAATATAGCTGCCAAACTCCAAAACGTGAGAACGCCTAACAAAACCGACTGGAGGGAGTACTTGCTCTTACTATCAACAACCCCAGTGATTTGTTCTACTGCAAACACAGATATACAGTAGCACTACTGAAGAAACAAGTGCGGCGTGCAGGAACGAGGAAAGGGATCGATCGGGTGAGGAGGTGTTGTCCTTGCCGCTGACGAGGTGCCTGAAACATCTGGGTTACATTGGCTGTGATCTGAACGGGGATCGGAGAATCCATCAGAAAAAACGCATTGTTCTGACAAGACACGGTGACTGTTAAATGCTTGGGGATGACGACGATTGATGAACGCGTTCCTCCCAATCTGGTGCGTGCTCAGCCTGAGCTGATGGCGGACCCCGGACCTTTCCTGCATTTTGGGCCTCGGTACCTGAGAGCGTTTCGTCAGTTGATTTCCGGAGTTCTTCCTGGCCCATTCTCCGTTGTGTTTGGGCCATTAGCTGTTGTCATGGATGGATTTCTGAAATCCGGCAACATCTGTGCAATTGCTACTGGATCAGCACGGCGGCGACGAGTGGACTGACTCCACGGACTACTGAAGTGCAGACTTCAGGGCTGATTCAGTGGATGAATTTCAGCGCAAAACCAACATTCATGTAATGTAACTAAGGCGAAATTCATCACAGAATCCACGCGTCAAGTCATTCAGACGGTAAATTGTACCGTTATTTTGCTTTGATTTTGATTCCAAGACCATTTGTGAACATAAAGAAGGGATGGGCCATTCGTTCAAAAGGAGAAGGAAAAAAATCTGTAGTTCTGCTATGACCGCAGATGACCTTGGACTGGAACAGATGTACAGATTTCTGGTACATACGTACAAATTTCCGTGTTGCTTTAAATTGTATGTTTCTGTTGTTGATTATACAGAACACAAGAAATTTTACAAAGTAGTTATAAAATAGATATATATATATATGTTTCTATCCAGGACACAAAACTCTGTCCAAGTCGAACAAGAGGTAGCAATGGGCCAATTTCTTTGCAATGCACGAATTTGAGCTTAACAGGTCCAATGATGAACCATGCCCAAGGGAGATTTCCGTCTCAAGTGTGAACCATACTTGAGGCAGGCAGACGAGTGAGAAGAACTGTTGAATGAACTATGTAGTACTCAGCATGAAGAACAGCAGAAAATAATGAATGTAGCAAATTATTTGACAGTAGCTGTTATTTCTTTCTTTAAGTTCTTGGAATCACACGATGCCTGAAAAAAAAGAACCAAACAACCCTTATCTTCAGATCATGGAAGAACCAACATCCTCTGCTGCAAGATCAGACAGCCATTGTAACCCGAAAACCTATCCAGTAGCATATTGATTGATCTATACACAGCGCGTGGTAGATGTCAGTAGCATAGGATGCCGATCAAATCGGCTAGCACCCGACGGGGTAACCCATGACGGCACCAGCCGGCGCTGTGGGCTTCCCCTGCTCCACGGCGGCGGCGGCGGCGCCACTGCACGAACCACTCCCGCACGCGCCGTCGGCCTTCCCTCCCGCCGCCGGCGTGAACATGGCCTTCCCTTCCGCCGGGAGCGGCGCGACCGCGACGCCATCGATCCTCTTGACGGTGATGTTGACGATGCCGTTCCGGCGCGGGACGCCGCAGGAGGAGCCGAACAGGCGGTAGCTGAGGCAATGCAGGTGGCCCGGTGGCCCGACGGTGAAGTCCTCGACGGGGACGCGCGCCGCCGCCACGGTCTCCGACTTGGCACCGGCGGCGTGGGCGCGGCAGATCTCGACGTCCAGCCAGCGCGCGCCCACGGGCAGGGACACGCGCACCGCCTCGTCCCAGTACGGGTAGCCGTGGCAGTCGGGGTCCTGGTCGACACGGGTGCGCACGGAGGAACACGCGGTGCAGACCACGGCGTAGGCGCCGTGGCATAGGGGCCGCCCTGACGGCACCCGGACGTCCTCCCCGTTCACCACCTTCACCTCCAGGGTCATCATCGGCGGCATTGTCGTCGTCGTCGTCGCCGCCGCCGCCATCTTCCCCTTGTGCGACATGACTCTGGCTGATTCGATCCGATCGGCGGCGCAAAAAACAGTTTGGGTGGTGAGTTCGATCGACGGAGGACAGACAATGCGGAGGGGTGGGTCGTTGTTTATATGGAGGCGAGGCCCTGATCGATTTCGGTTCTGACCCGGCGGCGCGACACGCGTTAGGATTTGGTTCGATCCCACTCGGAAGCTTCGGTCAAACCTCGGCGTTATTGCGCGCTATGGATCGATCGATTGCGGTTCCGGTATGACCGTATGAGAGAAGCCAATTGAACGGTGAGGGAAGTTTCCGCAGCGCTATATATAGCATCCAATGGTGACAAAAACGGATAAGCGCGTCGTCTCATGTTCATTTTCGCGTCGTATCATACCCAATCTCGTAGTAGGCGCAGTTGCCTCGAGCGTGCATGATTAGGTACGGGAAATTCATAAAATAAGACCGCATTAGCTTTGCTTGGCACGTATGGTATGCGACACGGTAACGGCGTAAGGTTTATCACGCGGATCAAAACAGCGGTGGGTGATAAGGGACACTGGTCAAGGACCGGTTATAGTCACCCGCGCCCACGATGGACGCGCCCAGCACTAGTGTGCGGTAGACGCGGCAATGGCTTCCCTTCGTGGACTGCCAACCGCAAGACATGTACATGTAAATAATCGTATATATATTCATGAGATCAACACGAAAACAACGTTGGCTCCATTTCTGCATCCAGGACTCATGCTGTCATGCACAAAATTGAGAACCCTCCGGCCTCCAATACGGCGGTATGGCTTTTGTTTAGTAATCTAGCGGCCAAGCCAGTTGCCCTTGAGAGACTCTTTTCACCGTTTGTATTTCTCTTATCGACCTCATCGCAGCACAATAGCACAAAAAACAATAGACCAACATGTGAGTCATGATGCCTATCTTTAAAATGTTAACGAATTCGATGTCAAATTTCTAATTTTCTCGTTCCAGTGGGTCTCTTCCCATCATTGTTTCCTTCTTCCCTTCCCCCATACCGTCCTCTGTCTCACCTTCTCTGCCTCATTCTTACAAGGGTTCTACACGACTCAAGCCAGTATGTGGCATTCGTGGCGACCAAACACAGGGGGCAAGAGCACGGCAGGTTTACAAACTCTTGCGGTGGTCACCTTAAAAGTTCATCGACCTAGATAACACTGTTTGTCAAGTTTAGATACCTACAAATAACACTTTAGGCCTACAGATAAAAGTTCAGGACCTAGACGTCACTCAGGGACCCGAGTGAATTTAATACTATGATTATGAAAACCATCCACTATTTTAATTTTAGGATGGGACTGCCATCCGATTCCAAAGGGGATTGTACATCGCATTTCAGGGGAAAGAAAGAGGAAGCATCAAACAACAGTTTAGAAAGGTCAAAGCATTTCGCCTGACCCTACAACGCGTTGATTCTTGATTGGACGACGCGTCCCAATCTACAATCCTCTGCGGCGTCCACACCTCACTTCAAGAAGTCCAGAACAAAGCTCGTCTTCTCTTTATAAAAGCTTGCTTTCAGGTTGGCAATGACGTTTGCTACTTTACATGTAGGCCCCATGGAAATGCCGAGCAGTGAACCCTCTATGAATTGACGCATAACAGCAGTAACAGCATTGCTTATCTGATCACAGTTTAAATACAGTATAGTTTGCTCGGAATGCTAAATTAGTCAAAGTTTAAATATTTAAATTTTCATTAATTCATATAAGTAATACAAAGAGAAAATATCATTCTTGTTTCTAGAAATATTTCCTAAACTTATATACGAAAATATTAACATTTATATTGAATAATTAGTATTATTAGATGAATAATCACTGAATATATTTTATAATTGTACCATTTTTCTACAAATCTCATTAAACTAGCTTAATCAACTCGGATCCCATGACCCCATAACGACACCCGTTTTTGAACAGGGCAGAGTATTAACTTATAGTATATGGTTTTGAGTATATGGACTATAGCAAATCTAATTTAATAATACTTATTTTTTTATAATATTATATAATACTCCCTCAGTTTCAAAATAATTCATCATATTGACTTTAAAGATGTCATAATTTTGACCGCTCGTCTTATTCAAATTTTTTATATAAACATTATCCTAAATTTGATGTGACTTATTTTATTATTAGAGATATTTTAATAATAATTTATTTATTTCCTAAATTACATAAATAATTTAAATAAGGCAGTGGTCAAACATGATGTTTTTAAAGTCAACATGATGAATTATTTTGAGACGACTATAAGTAATAAATGTTGTACTAATTCTTTGCTAGAAGTGTACAGTACTCCTATTATTTTTTTTTCAGCAGGAGCACTTTTTATTTTATATATAATATAAATTTGGTAAGTGTATTCGTTTTTTTTTTTTTACAGCGGGAGTCCCATCTAGTACAAACGTGCCGTCGGGTTGGACGGTTGCAGGATCCCGCATCGGAAACTGCGCTCACTCGTATTTGCCGACGTGCAAACCCACGAAAATATGCAATGGACGATTGAAATGAGCATTCACCTAACAACAAACATATAAAAAAAGTACACAGCCGCCGTTCATGGATTCTAACCGCTGATTTTATAAGGGAGAGGAGTATCCCAATCCCCAACTAGCAAAGCAAAAAAAACACATGAAAAACAAGTATATTATTATTATTATGTTTTTCTGAATGACAATTATAGTTGCCCATATAGTATGGCAATTGATTAATTGGTACTAGAAGCTTCTACAAGGTGGGGCGGGCCCACTCACCTGGAGATGGACCCGTCTTGATCGGACCCGGCACCCTGGTCCGGCCCGTTGCAGGGCCGCATGGGAGTGGGCCGGTATATGGGCCACGGGTGCTGGTCCGGCGACGGCTCGTTGCTACTGCTAGGATGCGGTCGTTGTTGCGGATCCGACGCCTCCGTCTTCACCTCCGCTCCGGCGCCGTGGTCCACCTGTTCCTCGCCGGCGTCGTCATCGTCGCGCATCCGCTTGAGTCCGATGGAGACGCCGAACAGCCTCTGGTCGGGATCCGCTTCGGCGACGAGGCCCGCGGCCGCGGTGGCAAGACCCGGGCACGCGGGCATTAGGTCGAGTATCGCCGGGAGAAGGGGCGGAGGCGCGGGTGCGGCCTCCGAAGACTCGCCGGAGCAGTTGACGACAGAGGACAGCGCGGCGGAGGCGTCCAGCTGCTGGGAGGAGGCGTACTTGGTCATGAGGAGCAGGATGTTGTTGCAGAGCTTCTTCATCTGCCCGAGCTCGCGGGTGAGCCGCGAGTTCTCCCGGCGGAGGCGCTCGTTCTCCTCGCCCGTGTCGCCTGACGCCGACGCGCCGGCGGAGCCGGACGCGGCCGCCTGAGGGTCGTCCTCGGCGGATCCGGAGTTGGAGGAGAGGACCTGCTCATCGGTAGAGAGCGCCGGTGAGGCCGACCGCGTCACCGGCAGCGCCATGGGGATCGGCGCCGCGGCCACCGTCACCGCCCCGGACGCCGCGGCGGCGGCCGCGGTCGCCAGCCCCGTGGCGGGAGCCGGCGCTACCTTCCGGCGGTGTATGTCGCAGAGCAGGCGCTTCTCCCCACGGCGGAAGAAGTCGTTGGCGAACTCCCACCGGTCGGGCACCATCTTCCTAAATCCCTACGTCACCACCAAGCAAATCCAAACACATCACTCAGACATGGAGCTCCATGCCGAGCCAAAGCAACGCAACGCAACGCAAACCCCGATGGAAGGAGGAATAAGCCAAGCGAGCGAGCATCAGATCAGGTAGTATCGTATCGTACGTAGGTGTTGAGCTGCCGCACGAAGCTGGAGAAGTTGTTGTGCTTGAAATACTTGGGGAGGAGGTCGCGCGCGAACTCCGCCGGCCGCCACACCACGAACGTCGACCCGTCCTCGTTCCACGAGATCACGTCGTCCACCGCCGGGTCGTCCACCAGCTGGTACGTCTTGGTCAGGAACGGCGTCGGCAGCGTCCTCTGCCCGGCCGCGTCCGCAGCAAGCGCTGGCGCCGGGGCAGGAGCCGGTGCGGGCGCCGGGGTGTCGCTGCCAGCGGCGTCCCCAGCGGCGCCGCCCTGCTCGGCCATCTGGCCAGCGCCGTAGCCCGGCTGGATCTGAGTCGGCGAAACCGTAGCTTCCAGATGTGGGAAAGAGCGAGTCGGGTTGGACGGAAGAAGAAGCCTTCTGGAAGCTTCGATAGCGGATTAGAAATTTTATACTCCCACCAACGGGAGGAGGACGCGAAGGAGAGGAGAGAGAAGACGGTGAGAAAGCAAGGTAGGAAAAACCCGACCCACTTCGTGAACCGGACTGCGACAAAACCACTCGTACCGGGCGAAAGCTTGCCAGATGGTGGGCCCGGGCGCTAGATATCTCGCTGCGGCGCTGTCCCGACCCGTCGGATGTGGCTCCGATGTGGCACGGACGGCTGGGATCGGAGATAGCGCAGGATTTGGTGCTCTGTGGGGTAGGGGTGAGTGTACTCGTAGCAGAGTGGGCGAGTGGCGGGCGGACGAAAGTGCGCGAAGGCTCGAAGGTTCCTTGCCTTTCTCACGCCCATTCCTTCTGGAAGGTTCAGGTTGGCGCGGTGGTAGGCTAGGGTGGAAGGGACACACGTGTCGACCGTCGGACCAAGGATGCTGGATGGGATAAGGTTTTTGCTCCGGCTGTCTGGGTTTTTTTTTTTTTCATTATTTCCGTTGTGCTCAACACCCAAATTGGTGCATTTCGAGGTTAAAAATATAGGGGGTGTTTAGTTTGTGAAATAAACTGTTGAAGACTTTTTGTTTGTATTTGATAATTATTATCTTATCATGTTGCACAAAAGATTCGGCCTCGCACTTTTCGCCTAAACCGCATGCAATTAGTTTTTATTTATCTACATTTAATGTCCCATGCATGCGTTAAAAGATTTTGATGTGACAAAACTCAGAAGACTTTTGGGTTGGTGAAGAGAAACTAAACACCCCATAGAAGAAGAAGATGCCAGCAGTGCGTTGAGGTGGGGGCTAACTTAGAATTAAATTGTTGTTTGTATCTCTATTATATATAGAACATAAAAGAACAAAACTAAAACTTCTTTTTAATGTGACAATCATTTGGTACTTCTATTTGCCTCTCTATGCGAAACTATCCCACCCTCGCACTACCCACCAATCACGCCCTCGCTCACCTCTCATCCCCGGCCGCAAAAAAAAAGGAAACCTCCCGGTCACAATACGCCGACCTCACCCTTCCCCCCACTCTACCGACGCCGCCTCCGCCTCCACGGTTGTCGTTGGATTGTCCGCCGACGTCGCCTGCGGACACATGCCGACGACGTGGAATCATGTCCGTCGAACCCCCGCAATCCGGCAATGGCGGCGGTGCACACATCATGGGCCAATGCGCGGTGTTGTGCTAGTTGCGGCGTGCCGGACGAGGAAGAGCTTGGGCGCTTGGTGATGGTGTCGTGCGCCTTTAGGGTCGCGGAGAAGGTGGCTCAACCGTTGCTCGACCTCCATTTACATCGATCCAGCTCCCAGCCACAATTTGGTAGCCTCGGCCTCGATGCAGCCAAGGGTGGTGCCAGCACGGTGGATACGTCGACGGCAGTGGCCCCTCTCCGACGACGGCTCTCTGACACTGTCGTGCCCCCCTCCATAGATCCACAGTTGTGTAGAGGGGGTGATCTGTCACCTCTGCTTGTCACTGCACCACAGGCAGCACCACATCGGTTTTCCAGATCATAAGCTGAAGCTGCAGAATACAGCTGGTCGTCGGACAAGCACCAATAGGTCAAGGCACTGGTAATTTAACGCACCCATGCCCATTGTGGAATTGCTCCCGCCGCACCCTACCCACTGCCGCGAACAGCGCTATAGGAGTATAGACTTTGGTTGTTGAGGTTGGAGTTTTTGATATTTTGTATATTTGTCCCAATAGGCTTCACTTGAGCAAATTAGGATAAAAAACATGTGTTACTGAGTTCAGGATATCAGATATCACAAATATTGTATTGCCCATGTGAAAGGCAATAATATTTGCATACATTCTCATGTGTACATGATAGTATGGAGATGCGTCGAGAACTTATTCATGTATTTATTAACTCATAAAATAAATAGATATCGAAGATATCATCTAGCCGATATAAAACATTATCTTAGGCGAATTGTGTAAAAGTCTATACAATAGACTTTATGAATATGCAACACCGTGATATTTGTGATTGTGGTAACATCACAAAACTTAAGTGTTTGGATTAAATATCGCTTTAATATTATTGTTTAATTTCACATTATTATTATTATCTTATCATGCGATCCGTGTGTTTTATATATAATTTACATATCCCGTAGCAATAAACAAACACGATGCTAGTCATCTATATGAGTTCTTAAGTTCATTTTTATCAGTTGCATTAGAAGGTTGTAAATTAGTGAAATGATATGACTAATAATAGGTAACGTGGATAGTTAGTGAATGATGATGACATGAATGACTTGCACAAGATAGAACTTGCGAGATTAGCTTTTATATATACTCCATTCGTTCTAAATTATTGGTCACTTTGACTCTTAGTTTATTTATATTTTGCTATGTGTCTAGACATTTTATTATTATATCTATATACATAATAAAATGAATATAAAAATAAAGTGACTTATAATTTAGAACGGAGAGAGTAAGAGATAGGAAACTAAGCATATCAGTGTTACACGTTACGAAGGAAACAAAAGGTGACTGTTTTTTTAAAGAATAAAAGTAATGATGTCTAGAGCAAAAAGCCTGAGATTAACTCGAGAAAAGACCCCGCAAAAAAGTTTAAACCTACGGAATTCTTTGCTACTTTGTTCAAAGATGTTCCAGATAGAAGAGTTAGAGGGATATACTCATTCTGTGCTTCTAATCAGCAATTACATCCAAGCTTTGAGTACAAGTGCACAACTTCAATCAAATACTTTGAAAAGAATAAAATGCTTGCCTTTCCTTTCTTCGATATACATAACACCTATTCCTAAAATAAGAAAAACTAAGTTAGACATTATTTTCATTTTCAAATAATAAATAACCTCTTCAATAGAATAGAAAAATACTACATTACTGCTTAAATATTGTACATTGCCAGCACATTACAACAATCTTATATCTACTTTTGAAAGTCATAAGAACCACATATCAACCCTATACTTCTTTTTTTGAAAGCGGGCATTGCCCGTATTACATTAAGAGAAGTGGAAAGAAATCTTTTACATCCTAGCGGACTCCTCTAGCGAGCTGCCGGGGGGAGGAGGGTTGAGTAGGCAAAACACAAGACACAACAACAACACGAAAAACACGAAGGGGAGACTTCCAACACTAAACACTAGCCTACTATGTGCATAAAAGAAAATACATCCATGCAATGGTCGCCAACAAAGAGGGGAGAAACCGTGGTGGCAAAGCATTCACCAGCGAGCAATGGCGGCAAAGCATCCGCCCATGAACCCAATGACGACAAAGCATTCGCCCCCTGAACCAACCATCGGCCGTCACTCCCGGCAACTCAACGGCTGCCCTAGAGGAGGCCGACAACGGACACATCGACAAAGCATCCACCAACGAACCAATCCGGTGTCCATCACTCTTGGCAACTCTGCGGTTGCACGGGAGGAAGCCGACGCTAAACACAGCGGCAAAGCATCCGTGAACGAACCAATCTAGCGGCCATCACTCCCGGCAACTCAGCGGCTGCCGGGCGGAGGCCGATAACACGGCGACGAAGCATCCTCCAACGAAACCACGGCGTGACATCCTCGACCTCCGGGCGGACAAACCAAAGCGAAGATGAAGCTGAAGCATGACAGACATAGTACCAAGGAAATTTCTCGATAGGTGGTGGCCCACAACGAAGCCCTCAAGAGGGAGAAAACGCCCACAAATGCTTGCGACGTTGAGGGAAGCGCAAAGGCGAACTTTCGTCTCGAAATCAGCCACAGCCCACCGGGGATCGAACGGGTTCCTTGGGCGACGCCTTCATGAAGGTGTATGACGCGGGTGGCTCCATCGTCGTCGGATTGGAGGCGTGGAGGGCGGCGCTTGAGTGGTGGAGGCGGGGACGCTCCCCGAGTCGCCCGTTGGGACACTCGGGGGGAGAGGCACGCTTTGGACTACCAACAACCCTATACTTCCTAAACAAAATTCTTAAAAATATTCCTAGAGGCCTCCATCATTGCAGAAATGATCATATTTTGTTCATCTTCCTCCTCTTCTGCACCGGTGATAGAGCTTTGTATTGGGATAACCTTTTTCGAACCAATTAACATGTGCGTGATGCTTCTAGTATAATTACTCATCATATTAGTAGAATAGGGAAATAGTACTAGAAACTCAAATAAGAAAACCATATAGAGAGCGCTAGGTTTGAGGCCATGGTTATGTGGACCCATGGCCTTGTACATGAGACTACCTCCTTGATCCTACCGATGCACAATATTTATGTTAAAAATTACAATCAAACATTAAAACTCGAGAATTTGTTGGTTAAATCATTTTGCAATGTAAGACAGGTAAAACATGAATTCAGAGATCCGATGCATATGACAAATGACTAACAAACTTCACCATGTCAATATGAGGTGTGAGAACACTAGGTTTGCTTAGGTTGGAGAAGTTTTGATGGTTCGTTGTGGGTTTGGCCTCCCATGCAAATCAGGTCAAATCCGAAACAAATATGGGTCTATTCTGACCAAATACAAAAATTCCACAAATATGGGCACAAAAACATCCATCTTGTTTCTGTTCGGATACTTCTGTTCAAATACTGTGACTTCCGTCCAGTTTCGAGATTGTTCCCAAAATATAGAAACGGGTGGGCCAAATGTAGAAAACATGGGTGAGGCAAGGCAGGGGAGTTTCCATCCGGTTTTAACCTTATCTTAAAACCACATACAAAAATTAGGTAGGATAAAGCTGGTAGTCTCGTGTTTGATCTTTGTCTGTTTGACAGCGTGACCTTGTTTATTTGCGCTTTTACTCGCTTTTGCATGAATGGATTGTTCTTGAGAAGCAAAGTTCAGAAACTACGTGCTTATTGGAAACAGGCATGGTTTGTTTATATTCCATAAATTAAAATCGATATATCTGGAAAGTCCTCATTTTATTAATGGATATCCAATTTTTTCTCAATTTAACCAAGTTAAATTGGTTTTCGCAGAGAAGAGTATACAAACCAGATCTGTATTTGATACCACATATTGCTCTGCATCCATTTTTTCAGATAGTATTATCGAGGCTAGTCGTATGACCACCAACCAAGGACGATTAAACGGTCCTGATTGGTCTAGTGGAGACAGAGTAGCAGAGGTAGATTGACATAGACACTAACCTTCAGAGGAGGCAAATTGTTGGCTCATCTTGATGCTTTCTTGATGCCTCTTGTCGTCCTGCATCCGTCCTCTAGGCGTCGGGGAAGGAACTCAGAGTGGCAGAGCCTCAAAGGTGGCGCAACTACTGGGGTTCCAATAGGGGAGGAGATAGGCGTTGGCAGGGGTGGAGCGCGGACAGAGCTACGGATGCCGGCGAGAGGCATAGAGGAGCCACAGACGCTGGTGAGAGGCACGGAGCCACGGACGTAGCTATGGACACCAGTGAGGAGGAGTAGCCAGAGGAGACGTGAGCGGACACGGGAGGTGCCGGGGGTTGTGAGCGAGACTGGGAAAGGGAAATGTGCTGAGTGGGAGCTGGAAAATGTGCGGTTGAGTGGGAGGTAGAAAATGTGTGGGAAATGTGCTGAGTGTGAGTTGCTCCTCTTGTTCTTACCCTAATGGGCCGGCTAAAAGTGGGCCGAATTTTTCTTACAGATTGCATATTCTTCTGGCACAACTAGTCATTTGGGTAGGCTTATCGGACGACTAATCGCGATTAGTTGTAACTTATCGGACTATAAGGTTTCTTATCGAACAAAACTGATCAAGGGACCTTATCCAGCATGTAGTTACGATAAGGACGACGAATCACGATTAGTCGTCCAACCTGAAAACATGGCTCTGCATGTGTATATCATCATTATTTCGTTATCATGCTGTCTTTATTCCTAAACAGTCAACTCTCAGGTGGGGAAATGAGCGAGGAAGTACAAGAGGGTGGGGACACGGCACTATCAGAGTGCAGCTTAACACACCCAAATCTCTGCACGTTCCATCCATCTTGAAGTCATCCGGCGGCAGACTATAACATCACACATAAACAGGGAGATCGCATGAAACTTTGTAGGCACATTTAGGTGGTATATATATGTATACTTATTACATGTTCCACTGATAGGTTCCAGAGAACTACTATAGACAAATCATTCGGGAGTTCTGGTGAACGAACCCACTCTATTTTTCGGCAGTGCCGCAGTAGCCATACGGGTTCTTCTTGGCCCAGTTCCACTGGTCCCTGCACATATCCTCGATTCCATACTGGGCTCTGCCGAAGAAATACCACACAGGAATCAGTTTTGTAGTACTAATGTAAAACTATAAAATGAAGTGTGATAGAACTAAGCTTTAGGCGACGCAGATAAGAGGTGTCATTACCTCCATCCAAGCTCCCTTTGAGCCTTGTCAGTGGACGCGTAAACCTCGGTCGCGTCACCGGGTCTCCTGGGGCACAACTTGGTGGGAATCTCCTGCGGTTTTGCAGCCAGAGACGTCAGTTTCAGGTCCCTTTCTCCGGATGAGATCAGAGAGACACGATCCATGTACGGATAGAAGCGAACCTTGCCGGAGGCCTTCTTGAACGCCGCCACCATCTCCAGAACGGATGTGCCGCGCCCCGTGCCCAGATTGTAGGCCACACAACCTACCCAACAAAACCAAGAGCGGGACACCAGGTGGCGTGGTCAGTACGTACGATACGATTGGTGAACGTGTGGTGCCCAAACAAAATCAAAATGGTTCGGCAGCGTCGTACCGATATCAGGATCGTCGAAGACCTTGTTGAGCGCCGCGATGTGCCCGTCGGCCAGGTCGACGACGTGTATGTAGTCCCTGATCTGCAACAACACCAATCACTCAATGGACCAAAAGAAATTACGGCCAGATACGATACGAGCGAACATTTCGTTGTCCAACCAAACCAAAGGCTGCCGCGACGAAACTGTCAATGTCAGTGAGTATCCGTGGCGATTCTGTAGGCAAATTAATTAACTTAAATTGGACAGGGCCGGCGCATTGCACGCACCGCGGTGCCGTCCCGGGTGGGGTAATCGTGGCCGTAGACGTTGAGCTCGGGGAGCCTGCCGACGGCGACCTGCTGGATGTGGGGCAGCAGGTTGTTGGGTATCCCCTTGGGGTCCTCGCCGATCTCGCCGGAGCTGTGCGCGCCGATGGGGTTGAAGTAGCGCAGCAGGACGATGCTCCACTCCGGGTCCGCGCGGTGGTAGTCACGCGCCATATCCTCCAGGATAAGCTGGCACGAGAAAAGCGTCAGGGGCCGTTACGCGTCCTCGTCAGCGAACCACGACGCGATTATCGGCAGTTCCGTCACGGAGATTTTATTTTACGCACCTTGGTCCTGCCGTAGGGGTTGGCGGCCTGCAGCTTGGAGTCCTCGACGCATGGGATCACCTCCGGCCAGCCGTACACGGTGGCGGACGACGAGAACACCAACTGCACGCACGCGCACGCACACGCTCGCGGGGTCAGTTAGTCAGTCAGATAATGGCAGCAGGATCCGAGGCGATCCAGCAGTACCTTCTTGCAGCCGTGCTCCTTCATGGTCTTGTAGAGGTTAATGGTGCCGACGAGGTTGTTCTCGTAGTACATCTCCGGGTGCGCGACGCTCTCCCCACGGCCTTCAGCCCGGCGAAGTGGATGACGGCGTCGTACCTGGAAATGGGGGACGGCAGCGCATCGTTGCATAGAGCCAGGTAGAAATCGAAGCGCTCAAAGGGGGGAGAGGATCGATTTTGAAAGCCACCACCGTACCTCCTGGCAGCGAACACCTTCTCCAAGTCCTCGGTGCTCCTCAGGTCCCCCTGAAATCCACATGCAGGACGGTTGAGTTGAGCAATCCACAGAGCAGTTCAATCCGCGAGGCGACACGAGAGGCGCGGCGGGGCAAACGCAAACAACAACCGACCGGCGGCGCGGTTTCGGTAGTACGTGTACGTACGCGGATGAAGTCGAGGCGGGCGGAGAGCGCGGTGCCGGCGATGAGGCGGACGCGATCGAGCGCCTCAGGGACGGAGTTGTGGAAGTTGTCGACGACGGTGACGCCGTAGCCCTGCTCCAGGAGACGCAGCACCGTGTGCGTGCCGATGAACCCGGCGCCGCCCGTCACCAGCACGCTCCTGATCCTGCCCCCGCGCCGCCGCCGCCGGCCTCCGAACCGCCGATCGCCATGGCGCCGCCGATCGATCGATCGATCTGTCTCTCGTCTCTCTGCGCGCACGCCCGTGTGGTGTGGTGCGTGCGGGTTAATTCTGTTGCACTGGCTGGCACCGGCGGCGCTCGCTACTCGATGCTGGGGCCCGGCCCGCAGAGAGGAGCGGGCGGGGAATATATACCGGTCCGGTGCCGTTGGTGCGCGTGCCGTGCCGTGCCGTGGCGAAAGAGACCAGCGCAACGTGACAGGCTCACGAACGCGGAGGTGTGTAGTGTAGTGTAGCGGCGGATCAGATGACTGTCGATGGACAAAGTTTGGGTGGACCAGTGCCTAGTGGCCGTCGTGCTGTGGGTCGCGTTCTTTTCAATTCAACAAGCAGGTCTGGGTGTTTTCGTTGGGAACGAAGCGTGCGAACCCGAGGGCGGCCGGCTGCCACGCCATGGCGTAGGTCTGGGTGTTTTCGTTGGGAACGAAGCGTGCGAACCCGAGGGCGGCCGGCTGCCACGCCATGGCGTCCGTGACATTCGCGCGCGGCCGGTGACCGAAGGGTGGTCAGGTCGGGCGCCGGGCGCGTCGCTGTCGCGGTCGCGGCGAATCCTTCCCCGGCCGGTTCGGCAGGCTCCTCGTTGCCCCTGTCACTTCACCTCAACTCGCGTGCCTATCGGCATCGTCGTCTCGTACTCCTATAGTCGTCGAACTCTCGTCTCATCCCAAATGATGCGGGGGATAAGCAAGAATCCGGCGGCGTAGGGCCGTAGGGGTGCAGTTAGAAATCTTGATCGGCACTTTAGCGCTACAATGTTTATTTTAGAGGAACGTGGATTTGACTTGCAGCTGACACAGTTTGATTATCGCATTTCCCTAAGAAAATGGAATTACAATTTCCATAAGAGCAAGTATTATAGATTTCGTCGGTTGCCGGCTGCAACAGCATGCAATGGTGGTGGACCCAGCTGCTATTTAAAACATATCAAGGAACACCAGCCAATAGCATGCAGTACATGCGCTCTTCGCCGGCTTAAACCGGCGTCTCGCTCGTCGTCCGCTCCTTCTATTTTCTGCTTTCTCTTTCATCCACGTAGGATCCTGGCAAATTCAAGAACAGAAAGCTCTTAGCCCCTTATAATACTGGCTCTAATGGACAGATTAAAAAATACAAAAAAGCTGAAGCTTGAGCATGTGTACGTAGAGTGAAGCTCGGCAACAAATCATAGTCTCAGGCGTTCAAACCTTTCAGACCACCATCCAAATAGATCATAATAATTGCCGGCATGTCATTCTCATTCTTCATTCTTGTCCATATGCTCTCTTCATTTCTTGCACGGCTGAACTAGCTCTTTCGCTGGCTTCCGGCCGGTGCAAGGGTAGACACGAGCTGCAAAATGGCGCATGATGCTAGTCTCTTACAATAATTGAAACATTCAAAATTATTATAATATCTCATTTAGCGAATAGGTAAGAAGAATGAAAAAAAAAAAGAGAAAAAAATTCTTCGGTCCCTACGACCCTACCTAAATAGTATCTACCTAAAATGCCAAAGCAACCCAAAAGCTTCTGTAAGAAAAAATAAGAAGATTTTTTTTTTTGAACAACAAATAAGAAGATAGATGCTCAAGTTCAAAAAAAAAAAAAAGACGTTAGATGCTCCAGGGCGTTCAGGCATATGCCACTTTGCTGGGATTGACCAAAACATTTGGGCCGAGCACATTGGGCGTGTTTGGATCCTCTAAAAGTAATTCTAACTCTAACCCTCGAGTAACTCTAACCCATGGACAGTTTGGATGACAGGGTTAGAAGCACTTTTTCCATCATTTGTCTCATTGACATCACCATTTCAATAGGATGGGTTGGTGGGCTCCACCAAAGTAACCCAAATATCACCCCACTGAGGGGTTACTTCTTTTTGGTGGGTTGGAGCCAAAATAACCCAATCTAACTCATGTGTTTGGATATTTTTGGGTTATTTGAGCCAAAAAATAACCCAATCTAACTCTAACCCCGGCATCCAAACGGGGCCATTGCTTGTTGGGCACTATCCCCATCCACTGGGACTTGAACCTTGCTCCTATTGATATGTTCTTGCAAGCAAGAGCTAGCTTCAACATTGTTATCTAGATCATAATCACAGCATGCTGGATCAGTTAGAAAATAAGAAATAGCATCATCTTTGATAATGGAGAGCGAAGCCTCTACCTCTAGAAGAAGATGTTCAAGGATGAAATTGGCCTAGTTTGCATCAAGGCCAAACCATCAAGAAGCCAAATACTTAGTGCCTGAAGAGATTTTTTTTTTTTGTAATCCTATTGTCTTTTTCGTTTTTTTGCGCCTTTCTCTGTAAAACTCTTGTATGTTATCATTCATTTAATTAAAAAAAGGAAGGGGGGTGTTAGGGGGGTGGCTGATTCGGTCAAAACCAAAAACATTTGGGCCAATTCGACCAGAACAGAGGGGAAGGCATAGCGATCTGAACTCATACAGTCCAGTAGGGTTTAGTTTTTCATTTGTACTCACTTCTATTACCGTTCATACAAATTTTGAGCTGAAAATTCCGAGGTAAAACAGAACAGGAAGCCTGGATCAGTACACATGAAATTGTACTTCACTTATTTTTTAAAAAGAAAAAGGCAGGAGCTTTGTCGCTCAATTAAGTATATAGAAAAGAGAGTTTTATGTACACATGACATTCATTGGGCCAAACACACCGGTCCTAGGACTAAAGTAGAAAACACCCTCGCTCAATAAGTTTTTTCACCCTGCAAAAAAGAAACGGCCATGCGCCTTTGCACAATGTCCTCTTTGGTCAAGGAGGCAACGTGTTGTGCCGTCTTGAACTCGTTCTCGAAAATCCTCATATTTCTCTCCTTCCACCGGTTCCACACAATATATATATTAGTACTCCATTGAAACATCTGCGTTTCTGCTTTGGAATCTTGTTTGCTGCATCTTCCCACCATTCAACAATGCAGACAAGATCCTGCTGCGACAACTACACCATGAGATTTTTTTTTCAAGATAACACTTGGCCCCAAACAGCCTTTGAGATTAAACCCTGTCTCCAAAGGTCCATTACACAAAACACAATGTTCCTGATGAGGTGATCGGCAGACTTTGTTGTGCATTAGGAGTCCAAGTGTGCACCTTGCATTTGTTTTCTGCTTGCGCCTTCTAGATGAGTTCATGCTTGAATTTTCAATGGGATCCTCTAAATTGGATCAAGTATGCTGAACGTGTGGAGTAAACTCCATCGGTTGTCTACTTCCAAGTGATTGTGTCGTGCACATCAGATTGTAGCTGCACCTCTTACAGTTGATCCAAAGCCCAACAAATTCTTGGAGCCATGTTGTTAACCTGCTTCACTTATATTAATTGTTTTCTAATCTAACGTACATGCTGCGGTCACTAATTCATGATCTGGCATAAGAATAGTTTTCTAATGTTCACATGTAAATAGTGACTTTCAACGATCTGAATTGCCACTAAAATATACAAATAAGGAACCGTAAAAAGGGTGATCTTCTAGGGTATTGCAAATCACATGTTCAACCATATAAAATGCATGACGACACTCACGTGCTTTGTTGGCCCGCCACAGTTTCTGATGTTTTTGTTGGTATTGTTGTTTCTGTTTATGTACGTCTTCCAAGACTATCTAGTACACTATTTTGGCCTACGTCAATTCTTCTATATCAATCGATACTATAGAATACACTATCATGCCGGTTTCTTACGGACAAAAAAGACCGTGGGCTTCCGAGAAGCATATCCATATGGACTTAGGAAGAGTATGTGTTAGTGCCAGTGCCAGTTTCTTGGGGAGAAAAACCATGGGCTTCCGAGAAGTATATGGACTTACATGTTTGTGTTATAGTAAATAAGAATAGTACCACATTGTCTACCCACGTGAGGTGTTAGTCTATCTAATCTATATATTTAATCTTCCCATAAGACCCAATACAATACTATATTCGTTATTCCACCAATTCTATGCCCAGTGCAAATGTACAGTACAAATCAAACAGATCAAATCGACAAGGAAGCACACCGTTGCACGTGGTATTGTATTTTTCTCAGCACCATTGTTCAGCATGGCACCATTGTCCAGCCCAGCTTTCTCAGCTTTTCTTTAGCGAATCTTGTCGAGCCTTTTGATCCAGATCAATGAAAAAACAACGAAAAAAAACAGGGGTAGGTACCAGATCAATGATTAAAGGCAGAACACAGAGAGAGACATAGTAGTAGTAGAACACAGAGAGATAGACATAGTAGTAGTAATGTAGAACACAGAGAGATAGATAAAGTAGGAAACAACAAACATCTTCGCCTTGCAGTAACAGAACCCACATGCAAAAAAGGTGCTGAAGTTTCGGCTGTGACTTGCATATAAGTAGTAGACTGTAGAATCTGAACAAGTAGGCATTCAACAATCATAAGGTAAGGCCGTAAGGACGAAAAATCTCACACATCATACCTTGATAACAACATTGCCGACAGTTTGTCCTACATATACGGTGATATCACAGATCTTGTCTTAATGCACAACAAAATAACATAGAAAATCTACATTATATAGTGATATGATGATTAAATTTATACAAGGCAGTTACACTTGATCACGTGAGGGGTGTGCCTAATTCAATTAGGGCACATTCTGAAGGCACATATCTATACCATCGAGTCTTATTACAATGGAGCATATAATTATCCACAATTCGGCACCAATTGAAAGGCAGAGTTCATCCTCCTAAGCTGCATTTCACAGTCACCTTTCTCGTTTCCTTCATAATAGGGAGCAAG
Source organism: Hyparrhenia diplandra (assembly GCA_015847255.1). Classification (NCBI taxonomy): domain Eukaryota; kingdom Viridiplantae; phylum Streptophyta; class Magnoliopsida; order Poales; family Poaceae; genus Hyparrhenia; species Hyparrhenia diplandra. Next base: position 119,420 of record JADLZK010000067.1, read on the forward strand.
GTCTTCGGTTTTTCTGATCGCTTGTTAACTGATTCTTCGTCTTCAACAAGGTGGAAGCCAGGGTGCAACGCCAATTTCTCCACTTCAACTTTTGCTACGTCCTTCCTTACTCCTATGTCAGTAATGTATCTGCCAGCACAGTACATCCCAGCTGTGACAGTGGCCATTCCAAGCGGACCAGCAGCCAGAAGCTTAAACGGGGTGGACAGAAGAGCTGCCAACGGCACACCAATGGCAGAAGAAGCTTGCCCACTAGTCCCAATGCCAGGTTCCTCAAATCTATATAATCTTCCCATAAGGCCAAATGCAATACTACATCCAATATTCCACCAATTCTATGCCTCTTCATTACACACAGTAGTCAAACAGATCAAATTGACACGGAAGCACAGCGCAGATCAAATCAACAAGGAAGCACACCTTAGTTGCACATGCTCAGCATGATATTGTCAAACAGATCAAATTGACAAGGAAGGAAGCATCCAGCCGTGTATTTTTCTCAGTTTTCTCAGTACCATTGTCCAGCCGTGTATTTTTCTCAGCGCCATTGTCCAGACGTGCACCATTTGTCCAGCTTTCTCAGCTTTTCTTTAGCTCAAATCTTGTCGAGCCTTTTGATCCAGGTCACTGAAAAAACAACGAAAAAAAACAGGGGTGGGTGCCGTTGTGGGCTTGTGGATCAATGATTAAAGGTAACACAGAGAGACATAGTAATAGAACACAGAGAGATAGACATAGTAGTAGTACTGTACAACACAGATGCAGGTAGAAATTTCCAAAGGAAACAACAAACATCTTTGCCTTGCAGTAACAGAACCCACATGCAAAAAAGCTGCTGAAGTTTGGGCCGTGACTTACATATAAGTAGTAGACCGTAGAATATGATCAAGTAGGCATTCAGTCATAAGGTACATAAGGTAAGGTCGTGAGGACGAAAAAAAATCTCACACAGCATACCTGCTGAAAACGACATTGCCGACAGTTTGTCCTACCGAGTAACTACGGTGATATCCCAGATCAGTACAATTACAGCAGAAGACTGAAAATAACATAGAAGAAAATCTACATTATATAGTGATTTGATGATTAAATTTACATAAGGCAGTTACAATTTATCATGTGAGGGGTGTGCCTAATTCAATTAGGGCACATTCTGAAGGCACATATCTATACCATCGAGTCTTATTACAATGGAACATATACTATATCCCAAATTATCCACAATTCGGCACCAACTGAAGTTCATCCTCCTAAGCTGCATTTCACAGTCACCTTTCTCGTTTCCTCTCCATAGGGAGCAAGGTCTTCGGTTTTTCTGATCGCTTGTTAACTGATTCTTCGTCTTCAACAAGGTGGAAACTAGGGTGCGACGCCAATTTCTCCACTTCTACGTCCTTCCTTGCTCCTATGTCAGTAATTATCTGCCAGCACAGTACATCCCAGCTGTGACAGTGGCCATTCCAAGCGGACCAGCAGCCAGAAGCTTAAACAGGGTGGACAGAAGAGCTGCCAACGGCACACCAATGGCAGAAGAAGCTTGCCCACTAGTCCCAATGCCAGGCTCCTCAATTGGTAGAAGCCCAGTCTTGCAGTAGAGTGCAAAGTCTTCACAGTTCTTCTCGAACATGTCGTAATTTCCAAAACCATTCTGAATTTTTCCCAAGTACACCTCTGGTGGGTCTGATTCGGCAATGGTGCAGGTCCCCCACGAAGCTTTTTTGTCACTGAAAAAAAACCGCAGATGGCACTCCATACTCGAAGCAATAGAGAGAACCATTGCGGAGGAAATAGTCCAAGCAAGCGAGGACAACACCACTATTGGGAAGCTGAAATTCACAATCAGGGAATGTTTGGCACTCTGATGGAATCTCTGAGATCAGGCTAGAGGTCTTTCGTGTAAAATGGTGATATCCCAGATCAGTACAATTACAGCAGAAGACTGAAAATAACATAAAAGAAAATCTACATTATATAGTGATATGATGATTAAATTTATACAAGGCAGTTACAATTGATCACTTAGAGGGGTGTGCCTAATTCAATTGGGGCACATTCTGAAGGCACGTATCTATACCATCGAGTCTTATTACAATGGAGCATATACTAATATCCCAAATTATCCACAATTCGGCACCAATTGAAGGGCAAAGAAGTTCACCCTCCTAAGCTGCATTTCGCAGTCACCTTTCTCGTTTCCTCTTCATAGGGAGCAAGGTCTTGGTTTTTCTGATCGGTTGTTGACTGATTCTTCGTCTTCAACAAGTTGGAAACCAGGGTGCGACGCCAATTTCTCCACTTCAACTTTTGCCACGTCCTTCCTTACTCCTATGTCAGTAATGTATCTGCCAGCACAGTACATCCCAGCTGTGACAGTGGCCATTCCAAGCGGACCAGCAGCCAGAAGCTTAAACGGGGTGGACAGAAGAGCTGCCAACGGCACGCCAATGGCAGAAGAAGCTTGCCCACTAGTGCCAATGCCAGGTTCCTCAACTGGCAGAAGCCCAGTCTTGCAGTAGAGTGCAAAGTCTTCGCAGTTCTTCTCGAACATGTCGTAATTTCCAAAACCATTCTGAAGCAAGTACATTGCTCGATGGACAACGACCTCTGGTGGGTCTGATTCGGCAATGGTGCACGTCCCCCCACGAAGCTTTGCAAGGAAAACCGCAGATGGCACTCCATACTCGAAGCAATAGAGAGAACCATTACGGAGGAAACAGTCCAAGCAAGTGAGGACAACACCACTATTGGGCAGCTGAAATCCACAATCAGGGAATGTTTGGCACTCTGATGCAATCTCTGAGATCAGGCTGGAGGTGGAGTCTGATGAATCTGAACTTTCAGTTTCTTTCTTTCGTGTAAAATGGACCACTTTGCTTCCTCCAACATAAATACCTGAACATACACAAGAAAATTGCTTCAGAAGCAATGCAGAGGAATTTCAAAATGGCAGTTCACGACATATTGTCCTGTTGTGAACAACATGCTGAAGTTCTCTTATTAATGGCTAATTTGCTGGAACATGAAAAAATGCTATTACTTGACAAATTAATATAGAGCCAGAGAAGATGTGTGATGCAGGAACGAAGCCAGATAGTTTTTTTTTTCAACAAATTGAGCAGCTTTTCATACAGGTAGTCCACAAGCCAGATCTTATCCTCCCAAGATATGGGCCTTACTATATTACCATAAAGAGCCACTTTAACTTTATGGAGCAGAACAGGGCGTCTACCAACAATAAGCACTGATTGTGGAGATAGACTGTCCCTATAGCACAATTGTGACACTGTAAGGGTCGCCTATCTAAGCTTCCTAAATGAAGATCACAGACCCCTATTATCTGAAAGTGAAGAAATGCAGAGTAAAAGAACTGTGGTAAATATAAATACAAAAGAACTTTATGTGTGTCGCGGGAAGCGTGTTTGTGAGAAAAATACAAAATTTACATAACTCAGCTAGTAAAAGTGACTGAACAGTTCAACAACTTAGTTAACATAGATACTTTGGTGATTAAAGTTTACAGCCACTACACTAGCCCTAAACTAGTCACTTATCAAGCACAGTAAAGCATGGGTCAACCTTATAGCCTGTGTAGTGTTTGTTTCCTGCAAGCAACCTCGAGTTAACAATAAGGCTGCTCCACACTAGAAAAACAACAAGCACAGAAACAGACAGAGACGTTGGTTAGCAGTAGGTGAGCAGCAACAAGTGCCATTTGTTTGTTCCACATGGAAAGCAGAACAGTACTAGGACACAGCATGTGGCATCCTAGCCATCTAGAAGGGTTTATGTACAGAGCACGGTATCTTCAGTTGAAGCCTCACCTCCATGCCTAACTGAGCAGGCGTGGTGAGATGAGCGAGATGGAGTAGAAACATTGCATCGTGTGTGTGTCCCCCCAACTTATTTGTCGGTTACAGACTTATTTACAGTCATCCATTGCCACCAAACTGATGCCATCAAAATCTCCAAGAGTAAATAGGGGAGGGCATAAGAATTGCCATGGTGTTTGCAGGGGAATTCTGCAAAGGACGACGGAACAGAAGGAAAACCTCACAGATTAGCCCACTGAGGCGAAGTGCAGAGGCATTCACATTTGACGCACACACAAATCACCACGATTAATCCTATCGCCAGACAAAGCAACTAAAAAAAATGAATCTGCCAGAATTCCGGTTGAACATACACACTACTAGAATTCGTGATCCGCGCCATGGGCAGCGGCAATTCGAACTCGTGACGACATGAATCCTTGTCACCATCGGAGTCGGAGCTCGGAGGGGATCGAGGAGCCGTACCGTGGTGGGAGTAGGCGTAGACGGCCCGCCAGGTATAGATGTGGTCGCCGGGCTTGATCTCCGACCGCTCCACCCGGTTCGACAGCAGCCCCATCCCCACCCGCCGCCGCCGCCCTGCGTATCGGCGCGGTCGCTCGCACTCGCACCCCCTGCCTGCTGCCTCTACAGCTCCACCAGAATTACCCCGTCGTCCATTGTGGCCAGCAAGGGGGGGAGGAGGGGGCGACGACTGGAGGAGTCATGGAGAGTGGTTGCGGGCGAGCGGACTTCCGGGCGGCTATATAGAAAGCCGAGGCGAAGGGAAGGGGGCCGTGGGGTAGGGAGTGGAGCTGTAGGGGCAGAGAGCCGCAGAGGGGCGAGGGAGGCGTCGGCGTGGTGTTTGGGTTTGGGAAGACGGCCGCGGCTAGGAAAAAGAAAAGAATGTCGCGGTCACGTACAAAGCCAAAGGAGGCACTGCGCACCACACCACCCGCCACCGCCGATCCCCCTCCCTCGGTCGCTGGGCTTCTGCCGCAGCCGCCTCCCCTCCGGCTCGGCTCGACACAAGCGAGAAAAAACGGGTTGGGACGCGAGGCATTTCCCCGTTCAAGTACCAGGACCACATGCGGTGATTCGGCGAAGTTGTTGAGGGCGGGCGGGGGGGAATGGTGAATCGGGATCGGCACGTCGCAGTGGGACAGCGGCGGGCGGCCAGGACGCCTCGCCTCGGATCGTGTGTCGCCGTGGACTCCGTTCCTTTTCTACCGTGCGCGCCCCGCGTTGCGTTGCGTTGCTGCGTTTTTTTCTTTCCTTTACTGCAGCACAACTGCACGATCGGCCTGGGTAGGTAAACAGGGCAGCAGGGAGGTGCAGGCGTGCAGGTAGGACGCGCGCGGGGTCGTGGCTAGGTAGAGCCTAGAGGGTACGACCGTACAGGACCGTCCACCAACTGCGGTCGGGTCGCGCACCTAACCGGGCCGCCGAGGCACGACCTCCCGATGCGCAGGTCACCTGATGTTGATATGGAGGCGCCACTCGGCACTCGCTTTTGTAGGCTAGGCTTTCATTTGCTCGGTGGGTGCTTCGTTGTTCTAAACCGTCGTGGATGGTGACTGTCACCGATAGGTGATAGTAACATTTTCAAAGGGAAGGTGTGTAGGGGCCAATGACGAGAGCAATTACGGGTTGATGCCATCTTATACTCCCTCCATCTCTAAATAATAACTATGCCCGTCCACATGTGTGCCACAAGTTTGACTCAATAAAATGTGCGTAACATATGCATCTTCAAAATAAATTTACTCAAAAGTCAGGTTCAAAGATCTTTTCAATGGTAATAATTATACACACCCATAAAAAAAAGATAATACACTCTATAAATATTAATATATGTAATATATATAGTCAAAATTGTTTCATGATTTAAATTTAGGAATGGGGAGTAGACACTTTGAGCTTGTTTAGGTTATCTTCAAAACTGAACCAAATCCCAATTTAGGTCACAAACAGTGTTTTTGGTAGCAAAATTTTTCTCCAACAGATTAGGCAAACAAGCAATGCAAAATGTGTTGGAGCGAAGTGTTAGGAAAACATGTGTTTTCCCTCAAATTTTTCATTTCTCCAATTTGGCTTCTTTTATACTAGAAGGGCCGACCGCATGGAGGGTTTTAGCGGTAACCGCGGTTTTCGCTTCGGCGAAAAGCTTCAGCTCGGCTCGGCATCGGCAGGCACTTCTTTTGCTCGGTGGGGGCGAGCTGTTCCATAAACGGGTCGTGGATGGCTCCATGGACTGTCACCGATAGGTGATAGTAACATCGGATGCAGGGGGAATTTCATAAGGAAAAACATTTTCAAAGAGGAAGAAACATGTGTCGCGGCCAATGATTGAGAGCAATAACGGGTTGATGCCATCTTTCTAACCTGACTAGTAGGTCCCTGAGGAGTGTTCCCCAGGCGGGGAGTTGGATCAGGAGCGGTCGGCGTTGGGCTGCGGGCGGTTACGGGTTTCTCATTTGCTTCATCTTATTCAAACTTTTGGATAAATTTAATTTATTTTATTATTTGTTTTATCAATGCAAACCATGAATGCCTCTCCTATTTTATTTTATGATTTGCATAAATATTTTGAATAAGCCGGATTGCCCAACCACAATAGCAGTGTCAAAAACTGGGGCACTCCTTTTACTCGTCAAGCTTTTGGCAATCTGCCATCTCTAAAAATGAACTGACATGACGTGATCATGCTACGACGCGTGGTAAGTTTGGCAAAACCAAAATTCATGCTACGACGGGTTGTAATCTTCAAATAAACATTATTAAAAGTTAGGTGCAAAGTTGTGGCACGATTTGGTAATTGGGGTAACAAACCAAACACCCGCAAAAATAGTGACAATTTACATTCCCCGGTCTAAATATTAATATTTTAAATCTTCTTAGATAGTCAAATTATCGACTAAATTAACATAAGGATTTAGTAATTATGATACCAAATATTTTAGCATACCTATTTGATGCCATAAATCTTTATATTTCTCTTTATAATTTTGGGTTTAGAAACTTTGACTCCTTGAAAAAATTATGATGACCTACAATTTGACACTTTCATGCAATTTGTCTTTGGTTCACGCAATGATGTGATCCCTTTGATCTTGTTTCAAGATTTGTACATCCTTACGGGCCCACCGGAAGGGGAGCTCGGATTGGTGGGCGAGCTGATCACGCTGAGTTCACGCCGGCGGTCGGCGTGGCAACCATGATGCCGGCCTCGCTGGCTCGACATCCGGGGGGCACCCGGACTTCTTTCTCCGCATCCGGCCGTCGGGGGCGAGCTCCTCCATGGTCGGCGCGGGACAAGCTCCATGGCGGGCCGGATGCGGCGCGAGCTTGGATTCCTTCGGGAGGGAGGAGAAAGAATGGAAAGAGTGAATGAGAAACATGACCGCCACACGGGAGCGCCGCCATGGCGATTTTAGGTGGGTCCCGACAGGCCAGGGGTAGGTCCATGAGGAGTGTCCAACGAGGGCGGGAGTTGCGAAAGAGGAGCGTGTCGGCGTTGGGAGGGTCGGTTTTGGGTCACCTCGTTTGCGTGCTCTGTTGGAAAGAGGAACCCTTTGTTGTATTGGTTCGCACTACAATGCAAACCATCGTATGCCTCTCCTATTTGGGTTTAGACTATTGGGTGACGGTCTTAGTTGCGCTATTGCCCAACCACAATAGGTGTCACCCAAACTGGGGCACTCCTTTTGCTCTTTAGTACAATCTTTGGCAATCTCCACAAAGAAAATAAACTGACATGACGTGATCATGCTACGACGCGTGGTAAGTGTGGTCCCAAACGTGGTCATCGCTAGTGGGGTTCACTAGGTTGCAAAAATAATTCACGCCTTCTCTTAATGCAATAGTTGTGGCACGATTTGCAAGGTGGGGTAACAAACCAAAAAGATTTGTGTAAATTCAAATTTAATTTCATAATTGTCTTACCATAGAAAAATGTTAATTGTTAATTAATTGTCTTGGTGTCACTTTACTAAATTAACATAAATAAATCAGTTTATAAAACCAAATACCGGTCAACCTATTTTTTAAATTTGATTAAATTTTTATAAAAAAAGTCAAACAACATCTATGATATAAAATGAGCACCTTTTGAGAATATACTCTATGATAAATCTAATCAATGTTACTAATTTGGTACCATAAATATTAATGTATTTTTTTCTAGAAATTCAATCAAAGTTTTTAAAAGTTTGACTTAAGACAAATCTAGAAATCTATTTATTAAGGGACAGAGGGAGTAGATCATAATTTTATAATTGTCTTACAATAGAAAGAAATGCTTATTGTTAATTTTCTTTGTGTGAACTTAGATCCTTTACATCATCATTTGATGGCTCAGAGCCTATCAAATTCCATAATTTAGGACGGAGGGATTATATAGTATATAGTTGAAGCTAGTTGAGACGATGGCCAGAATCCATTTGTTGTCGCCAAGACACATCTCAGTCATGTCATGTGCTTTTTTTTTTTAGCAAACTGAGTCTTGTTATTGCAGATTGCTTTGATCGTCTCTCGTAATTTCGAAGGGCATAATTTTGAAGATCTCTCGCAAAAAAATAAATAAATTGGAACTTTCGTTCCGTGGCGACCTATATTTCCCAGGAATTTGCCAATTGTCATCTGCTCAACAAATGGGCCAATGGAAAAAGGGGTTCACCTCGTCCACACTATCACGAAAGTTCACTTTTCATCCCTCAAGCCAAAACCGGACAAATCACCTCCCTCAACTTTTCAAACCATCCAATTACCTTCCCTCGGCGGTTTTGAAGGCGGATTTGCTACAGTGGACGGTGACTTTTCCTTTTCTTTTTTATAAAAATTTAGTTGAATCTTTAAAAAATCATAGTAAATCACAAAAAAATCATAAAATAAAAAATCAATTTTGTTGGACTCCACATGATTAAACCTACACATTGAATATATAATATGATATGCTTTAGTACAAAAGTTTTTTGCTACGAAGGTTTTGTCTTTTTTCTAAAAATATTTATTTTCTGAATCTTTAAAAAATTATAGTAAATCACAGAAAAAAAATTCATAAAATTCAAACCATAATTTTGTTGGACTCCACAGAAAAATGTTTATTGTTAATTATATAATATGGTATGCTTTACTCCCTTGTACTAAAAATTTTGGTTGTAAGCTTTAGATCTATGCTTTTTTTAAATTTAATTGAAATAAAAAGTAACAACAACTTCATGATTATTTTGTTGGACTAAAAGAATACCATATTATATATAAATCTAATCAATGTTACTAATTTGGTACCATAAATTTTAATGTATTTTTTTCTAGAAATTCAATCAAAGTTTTAAAAGTTTGACTTAAGACAAATCTAGAAATCTATTTATGAAGAAAAAGACAGGAGTAGATCATAATTTTATAATTGTCTTACAATACAAAGAAATGCTTATTGTTAATTTTCTTTGTGTGAACTTAGATCCTTTACATCATCATTTGATGGCTCAGAGCCTATCAAATTCCATTTTATGGACGGAGGATTTATATAGTATATAGTTGAAGCTAGTTGAGACGATGGCCAGAATCCATTTGTCACTGCCAAGACACATCTCAGTCATGTACTGCTTTTTTTTTTTAGCAAACTGAGTCTTGTTATTGCAGATTGCTTTGATCCTCTCTCAAAATTTCGAAGGGCATAATTTTGAAGATCTCTCGCAAAAAAATAAATAAATTGGAACTTTCGTTCCGTGGCGTCTATATTTCCCAATCCGGACTTTTTTTGCCAATTGTCATCGACGGCCCAGGCATTTGCCGCTTGCCACGAGGCGACTAGCAAAGCCCAGCACGCAAAACCTCCACCACTCCCACCTTGCCAGTTCTCCCTCGCTCACGCGCGGCATCACGCCGGGCGGCTGGCCACGCCACTCCTTCACACCGCCGCTGCCTTTCCTTCCACGGCGATCTCTCCGCGGGCGGCAGCCAAAACTGGCAACGGCATTCCAATAAAAAAATGCGCCCTGCGCTGGCCGACGCCTTCCACCCGCATTCCCCGTTCAGCTAAACCCTATCCGTCTCCGGCGGCCGGCGCGCAGATCCACCGTCAGAGGCGACGCTCGCCGGTCCTGAGGAGAGATGGCCGACCCGAACTCCCAGCGTCTCGCCGCCGCTACGACAGATGTTCCGGCGACCCAGCATCAAGGCGCGGTGACCGCGCCGCAGTCGCACGGAGGCGCTCTCGGCTTCTTTGCGGTGGCGGCGCCGAAGCAGGGCGCGACCATGGTTGCGCCGTCGTCCCCGCAAGGCGTTCCCGGGTTCGCGGTGGTGCCCCAGGGGCCGAGAACGTGGCGGCTCCCGCGTCCCCGCAAGGCCCTCCCGGGTTTTGGGTGGCGCCTGAGCAGCCCGCGCCCGCGCCCGCACCACAGCAAGGTACTCCTTTGATGGCGCCGGCGCCGGCGCAGGGCGCAACCATGATGGCTCCGCAACAGCAGCATTTCGCGCCTGCGGTGGTTCCTACCTCCCAGCAACTTATGCAGATGCTCGTTCAATCTCCGCCCATGCGCATGATGATGGCCTCGATGCCCCAGCAAGCCCAAGCCCAGGCCATGGTTGTTCACCAACCCGCTCAAGGTGTGGCGCCATGGCAATCTTTGCCCATGTGCCAGCCGTCCATGATTGAGATGCAGCAAGTTCAAGCTGGACACATGATGGCGCCACCACCTCTGCCACTCGGCTCTCTGCCATTGATGCAGCAGCAGCAGCACCGCAGCCGCAGCCGCAGCCGCAGCAGCCTTCACAAGCTGTTACAGTGACAATGGCGCAGCCGCCTCTGCCTCTCGGCCCTCCACCTGCGATGCTTCAGCAACAGCTTTCACAAGGGGCCACAATGATGATGCCACAGCCACCTCTGCCATTCAGCCCTCAATCTGTGATGCTGCAGCACAATCCACAGAGCAACCAGATGATGATGGCACAGCCGCAGTTCGCTGCTCTACCATGCAAGCGCCAGCGTCTTGACCAATATGGTTTGTAATCAACTTCTAGTTATGCTTGATTACTGTTTTATTTAAGTGGTAACTGGTAATAGTACAACAGGGATGACTAATAAATGTTCTACCAATTGATGTTTTCAAGTTGGTATAGACTAGATTTTTACATTTGTTGTATATAAATATAGAAGAATAGAACACAGGTCATATCATAAACATATGTAGTTAACTTCAAGCCTATGTTTCATACTAAATCTTTGAAGTAGTAGTTCCCAGTATGAAATTTCCATGCTACTATGTGATAGCTTCATTTGTTTGTTTCTGTTCCTAGATTTCTTTTATTTGGGCTTGCTTCTTAGGTGGGAGCAAAACACAACTTGAGGTTGAGGAAATCATACCTTTTTTTTTTGCCCGTGAATGACTTCTATAAATCTATGCCTTTTGGTGTGTGTATGCGAAACTAATTGAGTGTACTTTGCATTTTGCAGACAACACTTATGAACAGCATATGACTGGCCAGCAAGCAGGAAAACATCAATTATGAATGCTGCAATGGGACAATCTTATGGGCCTAACTTATGCAATGGGGTACATAATGATTATTTTGTTTCTTAATTCAGAGTGATAACTCTTATTAAATGTTAAACTGCTGTTTTTACTTCTCCTTGGTGAATGATTACAGTTTCCTTATTTTGGTGCACCTGAGCCTTCCCTTCCTCCAGATGCAACAAGCACCATTTATGTTGAAGGTCTACCTACCAACTGTACTAGACGGGAAGTTGCGCGTATCCTTGTGTGGATGATGATTTCTATTTCTGATCTTATTGTGAGTCTGAGTTGTTTGCCATTTTTTTTTTCCACTGGTCAACTATAATTTACATTCAGGTGTTGTCAATCCATATGTCCTTTTTGTGTTCCATCCTTTGGGCCCATTAACTTTTGCTTAGATATATTTCGCCAATATACGGGGTTCCTTGAAATGAGACTGGTCAACAAACCATCTAATAGACATTTGTGCTTCGTTGATTTTGCAACACCTGCACAAGCTTTTCTCGCCATGAGAAGTCTTCAAGGTGAATATAACACTATTTTCTTATACAGTTTTCTATCTTTAGCTGTATTTGTGATGTTACTGGGCCATTTTGTCCTTTACTTGGAGAAAAATATCTTAGTACATTATGAAACTGTTTAAACTAAAACATGTGGTGCTGTATTTTCCAACTCTGTACTGATTATGAATGGCGCCAAACAACATTTCTACTTTAAGACTGAGCAATGGTTGAAGGGTAGGCCTGGTGCAGTGGTGAGAGCTGTCTCACTGAGTCACCAGGTCATGGTTTCGATGCAGCCTCTCCACAGATTTTGCGGGGGGAAGGCTTGCCTCTGTTTTTCCCTTCCCCAGACCCCACTCATGTGGGAGCCTCGGCACTGGGTCTAAGACAGGGCAATGGCTCAAACCTCTTGGTCGTGAATTTTGTTAGCCTATCTCATTTTGCTTAACAGTTGGATCAGTAAGTTAGATTCTAATAATCTAAAAAAATATGACCCTTCTGTCACGACATTTGCGTACAGTGGCTGGCAATAGCTTCTCATACTTGATTTGCCAACACCTTTTTCGTTTTGTCCACTTCAATGCCAATATCTGTCTGATTCACTAATCAGTTTAGATCAATATGATAGCATAATCCACCGACATTTTGTACCCTCTCATACTTTATTTTTGTGTATACTTGTCACATCTTATATTTTTCAAATATGACAGTTTTTAGCATGGGGTCATTGCCTGATTGACTGCATCTTTGAACAAATTACTTCATTTTGCAGGCTATAGGTTTGATGAACAGGACCCTCACTCACGCTATTTGAACCTGCAGTTCTCTCACAATCCTCGTATGGGTTCACATGGTGGGTCTTAGGCACTGAATTGTGTAGATCTAGTTTTCATCTACACCGTCTTGAATTCCTGATATCTTGACCTAGCAACCTTGTTCTTGCTTTCATCGGCAACTTGACTTTTGTCCAAAGGCTATAGCTTACAAACAATTGTTGCAACTGACGGTACTTAACTACTGGAGGTTGCCTTACTGTATGATATATTTATTATTATTATATAATTTTGCAATGTGACAAGTATGCTTTAGTAGATTTCATTCTCTACTGGTGCTGATGTTCTTGGGTCATCCACTTTATTGATTGATATTGTCAGCTGGTAAGTGGGACTCTGATTATTTGTTGAGGGATGTCAGCCACAATTTGCAGGTGTCTCAGTGGTTCCAGCCTGTTTTGGAACACATTGGTTTGCATGGTTGCCATGCTCATTTTGATGTAAATGAATTGACGAGAATTGGATTGCATCATAGTTTACATGGATCCTGTACCTGATGATGCTTTGTGTTTCAGAACATGTTAATCCACCGGTGTTAGTTGGTTTTCATGGTAGGATGTCGAAGTATTTTTGTTGCCGATTCTGAGTCTTGGTTCATTGTCCAAATCAGAGTTAGCAGAGTGTTGTTTCATCAGGGTTGGTTATTTGGATGTTTCTATAATTAAGTTGTGGCAATCCTACACTTTTGTTTTTGATTTAGTTGTCACAAACAAGTTTTCTGTCCAATCAAGTTTAATACACAAACTATTGTTTGTCAATAAGCAAACAGAACTTATATTCTCTCCGTTGCAAACTGTAAGCAATCCGAAAACAAGCTTAGGAATGGACTTGTAAATTGGCTAGCTCAAGCGAGGCTTGCAAACCACCGTATCAATAGCTTGGAGGAATCCTATTGCACATCACGTAATTACGTACGGCTGCAACACTTATTCATTAAAGACAAAAATTTAACTACAGGAACAGGAGCATCAAAACAAAGAGCAAGCGTTGCAAAGTTTCAAACTTTTCAGCTTGATAGCATATAAGAGTGTTATACACCAGTAACATAACGATCAGGTTCTCACTGCTAGCTGCTCTTCTTCAGATCTTGTTGATCTTGGCTGCCACGACGAGCGGGTTGTTCCTGGCGATCTTCTCCCGCCCCGCCGTCTTGAAGTCGAAGCTGCACGCGTGCTTCTCCGCGTACCGGTGCATCGAGCAGAACGTGGCACCACAGCGGCAGGGGAACCCCAGCAGCCCCACCTTCTTGCGGCACGACGCGCACCTGTTGGGCGCCGCCGCGGCCTTCACTGCCGGGGCTGCCGCACTGGGAGTTGCAGCAGAGATCAGCTGGGCCGCCGGCTCCTCGGCAGCAGCGAGGACGACCTTGTCCGCCTCGGCAGGTGCGGAGTGGAGGGTGCAGAGGTTGTTGGCCTCCGCGGCGTACGGCCCGAAGTAGCCGCTCGCGTTCGCGCACTCGACGAGGCCACTGTCCTTCTTCTTACCTGTCGTCGGTGCTTCAGCAACTGACGTGGCCACTGCAGCGTCAGCTGCGGCGGCCGTGTCCGGATCTTGATCACCAGCGAGCTGAGTAGCAGCCTCGATCTTCTTCTCGTCGACAAGAGCGTCGGCGTTGGCGTCAGTGGTCTTGATGAGATGCTCCTTGTAGCACTTGGAGCAGAGGTTGTTGGTCGCCGCGCTGCCGAAGAACCCGCAGCCATTGGCACACATCGGCGCCGCTGCAACTCCGCCGGAGACCTCCTTCATCCCCGCCATCGACCGGAAACTCTTGCTCGGTCCCGCTTGAGCCACGTGAAGGTGAATGTGGACGAGCGGGAGTTCGTGTCGTGAATGTGGACGGAGCGTGGCCCCCTCTCTTATAAGTACGGGAACAGGCCCAACAAGGCCAAGCGCGAACCGATTCCGATTCGTGTTTTAGGCCGGCTGGGGTCGGAACTCGGGTTCGTCCGATGTTCAGGGTAGTGTGGAGTGTGGACTTGCAGTTCTGACTTCCGACTCGTGTCAGAACGACAGAACCGATCGACTTCCGACTTCCAATAGACTTTCAGTTGAGATGAATTTTCAAATGTCTGACAGAACTCTGAAAGAAAATTTGGAAGTCTCTTAGTAGGTGAATACCAATTCAAGAGCCGTGTACCACTCACTAGTCATTTTTATTTTCCCTTTTCTCTAACACATCGTACATACTGACGTATGTCCCTGGCCTGGCTGCATGGCTTTCTCTCAACCGTTTGTTCTCCCTTGCTGATTCAATCCAATGATTCAATTGAGTTGCAACAGTTTCAGGTTAGAACTTTTAAGCAAGATCCAAAATCCTTCAACTTCGAATCAAGAGCTACTTATGGAGGTAAAAGACCCCTTTTTTTGAAGTGTGGTAAAAGACCTTTTGCCTCAGATCACGAACTTCCACAATACTCTAACTTGAAACCACCAAAGTAGAATTTTGAGGTCAATTGATTTTATTTTAATTTCAAATGTAAAACGATTTTGAGACTAGGATTGAGACGGTGGAGCGATGGTGGCAGCAGCTGTGAGTACTCTGATGAAGTATTGGAGGAGAGGATGAGCACGCCCCGAGGGATTCTTTGGTGGGCTGGCTATTGATGGGCCTTGACAAGCTAATTTGCAGCGCGGCCTGGTAGCACCGACGCCTGGTACTAGAGAACGAGGCAACGAGCACCGTGCCTGCGGCAACGTAGTGCTCGGTTTAGTCCCACCTCGGAGGGTTTGGACGAGCAGAGCCAGAGGAACGCTGCAAAAGAAGACCCTGGCCTGCTGAGCAACTCATACCGGAGGGTTTTCAGAGCCAGAGGAACGCTGCAAAAAGAAGACCGGCTTGAGCAACTCAACCTTTCTCGGCCTTTTGGCTAAGATCAAGTAGTATCGTTCTTATCGGTTTAATATCGATATGTGGGCCACTTTGATATTAAATTTATTTTTGTGGGGGGAAGACCCACCACAGTAGCCTGCTACTCGGGTCCTTGTGTGTCGCTCGGGCGTTGCACTGCTGCCCGAGTTTCGGCGCACCCCAACCAAAGCTAAACGTAAATTTTACTTCTTGGGCCTTGTTTTGGGTTTCATTTTTGAACGGTCACCCCCTTGTATTAGAGTAAGAAAAGGTTTGTTGGGTTTGGGTATTAGAGGGGATTATGAGTGTTTATCGTGCACTTTGTTGCGTCAAATCGTGCATAGTGATTAAAAAAAAACTCTTACCACTCTCTTCCGCGTGAGCATTACTGGAAGCGGGGAATGTAGCGCTTAATCTGTGGACCGGCTGGTAGCTGTTTGCCGATCGGTTATTGGCCCCTTGTTATTGTGAAGCGTTGACCTGTGAACGCAACCTGTTCGTCGGTATTAGATACTGACGTAGTCCCTGGCCTGGCTGCAAGGCCTTCTCTCATCCGTTTGTTTTCCCTTGCTGATTCAATCCAATGATTCAATTGACTCGCAACAGTTTCAGCTTAGAACTTTTAAGCAAAATCCAAAATCGTTCAACTTCGAATCAGGGGCTACTTATGGGGGTTCCTTTTGCCTCAGATCACGAACTTCCACAATACTCTTAACTTGAAACCACCAAAGTAGTATTTTGACGTCAATTGATTTTTTTTTAATTGCAAATGTAAAACGATTTTGAGACTAGGATTGAGACGGTTGAGCGATGGTGGCAGCAGCTGTGCAGAGCGTAGTGCCTCAAGCCCTCAACACTCAACAGGCTCTGGGAGTTGGGTCGTAGAGCTGATTGCAGGCCAGCCAAACCGAACGGCGTTGCACCACGACTCACGGGCCAGCTCTGCTGTTTTGGTCCATGGGCCTCACCGAAAGTTGGGGTGAAAGGGAAAGCGGTTCAGTTGGTCGCCGGCGCTCGTCTAAAAAAAGTTGGTTGCCGGCGCGGTGGTTGCCTCCGCCGGCAGTCCGGCTCGTTTATCTGAAACGGTGGCAAGTGCAAGTGTGAACCGACCGCCAGCTGCCCTTGGTGTTGCTGTCCACCGTCCACGGAAGTACAAGTACGTATAGCCAGAGTGTAGTACTACTACTACGGTTACGTGACTGTGGCACTCTACCGGCCACCGGTGGTTGTCGATGCAGCATCGAGCCTGTTTGCCGTTGATCAGAAGTTCAGAATCCAGGACTGGACAGGACGTGCATTAGCACGCACGTTGGAACCGGAAGCAGACGAAGCTTAACAACTCTCAGAGGCGTCCTCTGTCGTCCTTGATGGAAGCTCATTTACGCACGTACTTTCATATCGATCGAGTGGTACTGTTATTGATCTCTTCATAATTTGCCTGAGGACGCCGTGCCTTTACGTGATGTGAGAACATGATGGATGCGCTGGTCCGAGTCCTAGCTACTCGTAGCAATAATCCTTGTAAAACGACGGTAACCTCGCTCTGATACACTGGTAGGTTGGCCGCTGATCCTTGTGCGCTCTTGAAAGCACAGCACCACATGCTTGCAAAGATTATTATATGGATTACAACCAGAGCGTGGTTGCGTAGCATATGGCGCGAGGCAACGCCACGCCATGACGGAGACCTGACGCGGGGCGGGGCGGCCTGATCCGAGCCGATACGTGTAGCAGTTGCGCACCGCCCCACCATGATCTTGACGTTTTGTTCAGTGTGTCCGGAAACGGAAACGGCGTGGGTGGCGTCTGAACCTGGATATTTCTTCAGGTTATCTGGATGAAACAATCCGGACTGTTGATCGACATATCCTGATGAATTCTAGGTTCATCAATCTTTAATTTGCTGATATACGGATCTCTGAATGAACTCTACTGTGGCCGGGTGACTGACAGTGACACCACCGCATGAGCAGAGTTGGTCTTGGT
This sequence comes from Hyparrhenia diplandra, assembly GCA_015847255.1. Classification (NCBI taxonomy): domain Eukaryota; kingdom Viridiplantae; phylum Streptophyta; class Magnoliopsida; order Poales; family Poaceae; genus Hyparrhenia; species Hyparrhenia diplandra. The sequence continues at coordinate 136,916 of JADLZK010000067.1, forward strand.
CAATTGAACGAGTTCCTCGTCAACCAATTTGTAAAGACCTTAGGTAGGGCACGATGCAGGATTCCCGGCATTTTGTCACGGCTGATGCAGTTCTTGACCTCTAATGCATCCTTGTGGACTCGTGGTTTAGCCCTGTTTTGTTGGGAGAGAAAATACGCCGTAGAATGTATATAGGCAAAGGCTCTCTCTTGTAAAGAATGTCCAGAGATAGGAGCACGTAGTAGTGTGACTTTACTGGAGTGCTTTTTCTCGAGCAGAAAGCAACGTTCACATTTCACTTTGTGTTCTTGTGCTCTGCGTCGGATCAATGCCTTTCAAGCCCTGCTGCGTCTGCAACAAAGGCTAAACGAAAAGACAAGACATCACATATACTAGGCGTCTAAATAAAGGCTCAAGGCAAAAACGAACAAGGCGGCGAAGTGCGGCCTCCAGCACAACACGGAGCAGGATGATGGCTGCTGCTGGCCTGCCCTTTGCGCGGCAATCCTTCTCACCAAAAGCAGGGCACGCGGACACCAGCAGACACCACCACCCCAGGCAGTTCCAGCAGACCAGCAGAAGCAAACCTCAAAAGAGGTGCGCGCCTGCGCCTGCGCCTGCGCCGCGTATCATATCACCGCGCCACACGAGACAGGCAGCCAGAGCTCATGTCGCTGATGATCGGTTGCAGGTAGTAGTATCAAGAAGCTCGATCGGGGAGCGAGATAGTTAAGGACCAGAAGTGCGTGCGACACTGATCAATCAGATCACAGGGATCACCGATCATTTCTTGGTCGAGCTGGGGGGGAGAGGAAGCAAGCTAAGCTAAGCTATCTAGGCCAATTAAGGCGAGGGGACGACCGAGCTCGAGTCTCGACCAATACCATGATGTCGTCGGCGCTGGGGAAGGAGGAGGAGGCGGCGGCGCGTTGGGAGAGCGAGAAGGAGGCGGAGATCGACTACGTGTTCAAGGTGGTGGTGGTGGGCGACTCGGCGGTGGGCAAGACGCAGCTGCTGGCGCGCTTCACCCGGGACGACTTCGCGCTCGACTCCAAGTCCACCATCGGCGTCGAGTTCCAGACGCGCACCCTCACCCTCCACCGCAAGCGAGTCAAGGCGCAGATCTGGGACACCGCCGGACAGGAGAGGTACGTGTACGTGTACGTGCCTTCTCTTCTCGCCGCCGCACGGTCGTCGTCGTGTCGCCGGCGCCGCCGCGCGCGCGCCTGCTGCATGCCTGTGTGTACTCGGCATCGGCATCGCTGTTCGATCGGGCTCCGGCGCAACGCTGTTCTTGCGTGCATACGTTTGATTTTGATTTTTCTTCCTGTTCAAATTCCTACACTACATGCGGCGCGTACGTGCAGAGTATTGTGTTAGCCGTCGTCGTTTGCATTCTACTCAAAGAAAATTTCGGTTCCGCTACACTGCACATGTGTGCATTTGAAGCTTTAGCTTTTGGTCCCTTCGAAACTAAACAAAAAAACAAAAACGCTTTAGCTTTTGTAACTTTTTTCCATGCTTTTTTTTTTCCTTACTCGATTTAGCTGGGTGTATGACAAGTGTATGTACTGCCTAACTTCACTTCACGTCCACTAGTCGTTTGTTTTCGTGGGTGGATTCGGTAAGCAGGGGTGATAATCAAGTTGCTTCCAAAGGTGGTGATGATGTCAGAGATTCCAAACGTCCATTTAAAAGTTTAGCGACATAGGAATGAAGCAGGTCGATGCTGTGTGTGTGTATGTATGGTGTCTATCCGGAGTGACGCTAGGACTAGGATGATTCCAGAAATTAGGTTACACTTTGAATAATAAAAAGGAAAAAAGAGACATTTAAGTGGACAACCACGCACAAATGGTGGGCAGGAAAGTTTAATAACATTGCAAAAATTTAAGGCAACTGTAAGATTATGTTACCAAAATTTGTTAGAAAGAAAACGTTCTGAGTAGATAAATCCTAAGTATGTGCCGTATGCCGACCACGCTGAAAATGATATCTCCATCAGTGGACAGGGCCACCATTAATTTCGGCATTTCCTTAACGTGTAGGAAAAGACTTACCTTCGAGACCATTATTATTTCAAAACAATCTTGAGTCAATACCATATCTTGTCTTGCATCTGAATTAGGCAGTTGGTACCTGGCTCCTGGCTGTTTCTGTCAAATTCGTCCTCTGTTCAATCCCCTGTATCCAGAGCAGGTTCAGAACCTAAGAATCTCGCAGTAACATTTCGGCTGGTTCTCCTGAATTTCAGCTCCAAATCCAAATGTTACGTGAACGGTGTGAGGAGAGAAACATCAAACGTGCGTTTCTTTGGTTTTGATTTGCCATTTCTCTGGCGCAGGTACAGGGCGGTGACGAGCGCCTACTACCGGGGCGCGCTGGGCGCCATGGTGGTGTACGACGTGACCCGGCGCGCCACGTTCGAGCACGTGTCGCGGTGGGTGGAGGAGCTCCGCGCGCACGCCGACGGCTCCACCGTCGTGGCGCTCATCGGGAACAAGGCCGACATGCCCGCGGCGCGGCGCGAGGTGCCGCCCGACGAGGCCGCGCGCCTCGCCGAGGAGCAGGGGCTCTTCTTCTCGGAGGCGTCCGCGCTCACGGGCGACAACGTGGAGCGCGCCTTCCTCACGCTCCTCGAGGAGGTCTTCGCCGTCGTGTCGCGCAGGGCGCTGGAGCTCGACGAGGCACGCCGGATGCGTGGCGACCAGGGCGATGGCGGTGGCCGCGGAGGCGGCGGCGAGGTGCTGTCGCTCAAGGGGAACGCGGTGGACGTGGGATCCATCATGGAGACCAGCGCCATGAAGAGGAGCTCGCAGTGCGCTTGCTCATGATGTGCATGGCGATGTGCATGGCGTGGCGTCTTCAGTGCACATGTAGGAGTTATTTAAAAATATACATTTTTCTAAGAATTTCATCACATTTACAAGATGCAGATTACTACAGTCTTCATGGTTTATAGGCAATGTTACAGTGTAAAGCTTTGCACGTGTATGTGATCCATCTGTCATTGATCATTTTTTTGTTTTGGTTTTTTGATGCAAAGAATAGATGGATTTGTGTCATCAAACTCGTTTTTCACAAGGATGTTTGCCCTTCGTATCTCCCTTTCTGTTACTTTACTCTGCAACTTCCAACCCTCTCAACAGATCCAAGGAACATTTTCTCATTTCTCACTACGGAGTATATCGTATAAACAAAGGTACTACACACATGCCATCAGAAACAGAAATTGTGATAACAATGGACCAGATATTATTAGCAGGTCACTTTGATCTTGAACGAAGCTTTTCTAGCAAAACATCATTGGTGGGACAAACAAAACCCAAAGAAATCTCTTTCAGCAGCTCTATCGCTAGAAGAAGATAGTTTAAGCTCAAGATCCAAAGGAAACTATGCTTCTGCTAACTTTATTGGTCAAAGCTAATAGTCATCGAATTGTCATACTCAAGCAGTCAAGTATCAAACACTGACAGTTCGGGCAACAAAGGTGCCACGAGAAATCTAGGACAATCATCACATTGGCAGGAGGAACACGAGATAATCATCACATTGGCAGGATGAACACTATGTCGTAATAAGTCTCTCTTCTCATTCTTCTCCTTCAACAGATGGTAGCCCTTCTTTGAACCATGTGTAAAGCCCTCCTTCCAGATGGTACACATTGCTGTAACCATTCAGGACCAACAGGTATGCAGCTATCAGGGACCTGCCAAAATCAACCGGAACAGGATAAGGTCCAACACTGATTTTTGCTCTCGAGAAAATAGCACAATATTTTGAACAAGTCACTTTCTGCAGGAAAAAGACGGGTGGTAAAACAAATGTGTGTAACATGGTTGTAGACATACTAGATCTTGCTTGAAGTAAAGTCAACAGCTTCCGAAACAGTATTCTCGAATAAGTTGTGCATGCTGCTTTTCTTTCCTCAAGGATTAAGTTACCCAAGATCCTTCTAGACTCTTTTTTGTGATTTTTAGTTCAAATTTAAGAAAATACTAGAGAATGTGGATACTAATCTGCTAAATCCAAACAGGTGAAGAAAACGTGGTTTACCTTTGCAGTTAATGAAAATTCTAATGCTAAAAGCCCAACAGCAGAAAGCACCACGTAATAAACTACTCCCTTCATTTTTAGATATATGACGTTTAGTACATGCTAATTAGTTAAAAAAGCTGAACTACTCCATGCATTTGAAATTAGTTCCCTGCATTTGAAATTAGTAGGCATTTTTCATTTTTCAATACTTTGGCCTCCAATTTATTTATTAATACATGATTTTTGCAATACAAATTTGATGTCAATAGATTGGCATCGAAAAAAATAATTATGAAATTGTATCACACAGATGACATACTAATAGAGCAATTGTTGGCCCAAATCTTGTCCCAAGGAAACCGAACACACCTACAAATTTTTAGAGTTTTACGCCTACAAATTCCAAAGGGAACCAATAAACTTGTCCTAAATGATTTATTTATAAACAGCTTATATTATATAGATGGAGTTATGGAGGCAATACCATAATTGGGAAAAGAGACAAATGCGGCCTAACCCTATGACACTGGCCCATTCAACTACGCATCTCATATACAACTGGTGGAGCTTGTAAATTTTGTACATGTGAACAGGTCTATAGCCTAGTGGTCACAGGAGCTTTAAGTAGCACTCTTCAGATCATGGGTTCGACTCCCCGTGGGAGCAAATTTAAACAGACCTGCGTTAAAAGAACACCACTCATTGGCTGTTTTCTTGACTATACGTGTAACCACACGAGTCACTTTTAGCAAGATGCTTGTGACCGTAGGCATGTTTCCTAGGCACTCGATGGCACGTCCAGGATAGTCAGCCTTTGGTGTGTTTCTCGGCCTGTGCACGACAATGCTGCAAAGGTAGTCTTCCCCCCAGAGATTGATTTTTCTTTTTAGTGCTGGCTCTAAGGAGATGCACAAAGGCCTTAACTCTCTAATTGTGTCCCTATTAATAATTTCTGATCCTGAAGTTCAACACAATAGGGCCAGAATCCTATGATGTTATCCCTTGCTAATGTATCCAAAGTCATGGTTTGCTCAGAACTCTAATTTCTTCAAGGTAACGGCACTGGAGGCATGGCCCAACCAATTAAGGCTAGGAGCGCAGCATGGGCAGAAGGGCCGAGTACGTCAGTTCTCGCCATAAGTTGGGCTGGCCAACCCGGCCCAAGGTACAACTACAGCCTTTGAACCACAACTTAAATATATGCTATTGGAGCTGGAATTACTGCGGCTGTTGGCACCAGACTTGCCCTTTGTGGTGTTTTGCTGGAAGCCTGGTGCCTCTACCCTCAATGAGCTCCTCATTAGGTCGCTACACCTAACCCTTGAGGATGGTCAAAGGTGGACATGGTCGTGTTGTGTACCTTAGCTTGACACGTCTGTTTGTAGTCGAGTGTGTAAGGTGTGTTTAAGCTTTTGTTAGCTCTCCCTTCTGCACTTTTTGTTCTTTCCCTTCTTAATGAACTGATACACAACTCTCTTGCATTGTTCAAAAAAAAAATCCATCCATCAAGAGCATTCTCCAATAGTTTCTTAATTTCATTGTCTAAGTAAATCGATTGGTTATGGCTGCACGTAGGGTACCGGCTTATGGTTATGGTGATGGTTGGCCTGTGTGAGTGGGGTTGGTGGCCGCCAGCCTTGGTTACGGTGTCATGCTATAGGGTCTGCACTATCAGGGTTCAGGAGGTTTTCTGATCGGTTGAAAGCTAAGGTTTCTTCTTCCAAGAAATACCATGGGCGCAGTCTTTCCCCTACTGCCAAACATATGTACACCTGTCTCTCAGAGAACCATCATTTTTATTGAAAGGATATATAGATATTGAAAATGATCAACTACACATGCTATCATCAAGCTTGCATTGTGAATAACAGAACATAAATATACCGAGATTGCTTCCCATCAGGGAAATTTTGTGTTGGCTTCAGTGTCCCTCCTGTAGAACATGCCACAATTATCTTCGCATTTTTCCCAACCTTCGCATCAACACCTGCACAAAGGTAACGTGTGCTTTTCTGGTCACTGTATCATTGATGAGTAATCAAACAACAGCAACAATGTTTGCAACCATACTCTGTATGAACTCAGGATTCTCTTCTGTTCCAGCAAATATGCCAAAAAACGCAAATGCTGCACGCCTTGCAATATCCCATGCTGTCCATTCCTTGATTAATCTGTATATTTGTACATTGATAGCACCAGGTGGATGAGCCTACATATGGATAAAAATCCATAAAAGTTACACAGCTGCAACAGAAAAATAAATCTTGGAATAGGGTAATGAAACCCATGACATGAAGCAAACAACAGATAGTATACAGCAAGAAGTGTCAAGTTGTTGCTAATATGGGGAAATTGAAACAAATGGCCGTCTTTTTTCAATGTCACGTTGCTCGAACTATCTGGTTCTCTTTTAAAGAAGCACTAGGTTGGATAGAACTCCACAGAGCATGCAAGATGTTTTGCATTACTGGATTCCTACTGGGGGAGAGATTGCCATATCAAGATGTTTATCTTCGTGATAGTCCTTTCGGGTTTGTGGAATGTTAGAAATAAAATGGGGATAGAGAAAAAGTTTCCAAGGTCTTTTAATGAGGTTTTCTATAAAATCTTCTCTTTTGCACAGAAATGGCATACCCTTTTGAAGGAGGACGACACTAGGTTCTTCGAAGAATGAAGTCCTGGTTAACAGTTTTCTGGAAGTGCATGGCTTATATGAAGATTGAAGAAATTATTTGAGGTGTTTTTGGAGTTCTTTGGAGTGAGGTCTAGTTAATGTTTTAGTTTCTTCCTGTGGAAGCCTCTTTGCTCCTGTGAGGGCTGTGATGTTCCAGTTTGGGTGGTCTTTGGTTCAAACCTGGTTGCTGGTGTTTTCAGCGGTTCCTTTGGTCTCTTTCTTTTCTTTTCTTTTGTTGTAAAGTATGGTTGCTTTCTATAAAAGCAGGTTTTCCTCCCAAAAAAAAAAGAAGTGTTAAGTTGGCAGAAAATATATTCAATTAGAGTTTATAGGACTGTCCAAGCATGTGATCTACTGCAAAAATTCCTAACGGTGATACTTTGACCTAAGAAATGGCAAAATACATGTTGATATGTTATTACTCTCAACCTGAGACCTAACACTGTGGCATAAAAATATAGAGTAATTATAAACAGCATAAAAATATAGACCTCTTTTAAACTCTGCTTCTGGCCTGACATCAAGAATTACAAAGTTGTTTTCCTTTTGAAGGCGCAGTGCTTCCTTCACATCTACACTGCGTACCTGCAAAACAAACAGCAGCATAGCATAAATGAAGTATGCTAAGCATGGTAGACTCACCACAAAGCCAACAGTGAATAATCAATGAATTTTAATGGAACTAAGGTAGATATGTTCCTCTAAATTACAAAGAAGGCCTATATCACATAGATTTTTTTTCAACCTGCACACATGTAGTTCAAACCCACCTCATCGTAGAACTAAATATTAAGTATTTCATAATAAACTTCCAAAGATAATTACAAAGGAAACACAAGGCAGAGTGATGCAAGTTACCCGCTTTTCTGCTAGCAGTTGCCGCTTAACTTTCCATTCTTCTTCGGCTGTAAGGAAAAAAAAGGAACAACAATATCAGAATAAACTAACAGTTACATAGCAACCAAAACAATTGGAGAGCATAATCAAAGTACCAGGAGTCTTTGCAGGTTTAGTAGCAGCACAACTTATACGTATCGTGCTCACAGCACGCATCCGATGGAATTTCATAGCCTCTATGGGACGCCAGGAATGGCCAGATGTGAAATCTGAACAGGATGATCTCCTTGATGAGCAAGCAAGGTTGCTGTTCACTACAGAACTAGCTGAAAGCATTGTGATCATGAGAGAGGAAGAGCAAAAACTATGGACTCGAGAGAATTAGAAGACAGGTTAGCTTCTCCTAAGGCTGCATACTGTTATTGGAAGAAGATCTTTTTAGAAGCAGAAATGTCCAAAGGACCCACTGGTTTTGGATTGGACGTAGCTGCATATCTGAACCTGTGGTGGAGGTTGAGCAAGTGCTGAGATGGACAATCTGGATTCTGGGCGTGTAGCTTGCCCTGACCCCACCACACCAACAACCTGGAAAATTACTTGTGTGTTTCCCATCCCATGATATAATTTCAAACGTTTGGCCCAAACGGTCCAGACTTCTCCAGACGTTAAAAAGAACTGGGGGAGGAAAGAAAAACAGCACTTTATTGGTAGCCACCAGTTCCGAATTTCATCCTACAAATGGGGATGCTTAAGATGCCCAAATAGATTGTTCACCTGAAAATCAAATGATGAACTAAAAAAGAGTACAGCTAAAGCCAGATATTCTTGGGCTCCTAAAGATCCCTGAGACCCTCTGATTTCAGAACAAAAACATATCGCCGGAATAAAAACCCATAGACAGTTCCCTCCACACTTCAGCTCAACTTTGTTCTACACTCAGAGGACTGTCTACACTGCTCACTCACTCCAGTACCCATCATTTTCCTTCTCATCCTTCTCATCCTCGTCATCGTCACCCTCCTCGCCGATCTCCATCACTGCCTCTCGGAACCGCTTGACATCATCCAATGCCGCCTTCCGGAACATCGCAATGTCAGCTGCGCCAGCCACCATATGGTAACCCCTCAACTTGAGCTGCTCCGGCGGATCATTCTGCATCGCAAAACCACCCAAGTAAGCAGCATTGCCATCTGAGGCCGCTGCCACCTTCTTCTTCCTGCCCTCCAGAACCTTCCTCTCGGCCTCCCTCAGCACCGCCCGGACCTTCCTGTTCCCGGAGTCCCACAGGTATCCCATGCTAGCCGACAGGTCGAGCGGGCCCATCTGTACGACGTCCACGCCGTCGACGGCGGCGATGGCGTCGATCTCCGCGATCCCGGTGGCGGTCTCGACCTGGCAGATGACGAGCGTATCGTCCTCGCAGCGGGGAGAGGTAGGAGTCGTCGAAGCCGTAGGCGGAGGCGCGGACGATGGGGTGCGCGGCGCCGCGGACCCCGCGCGGCGGGTAGCGGCAGTGGGAGACCGCCTCGGCGGCGGCCGCGGGGGACTCGATGGCGGGGAGCATGAGGCCCACGGGGCCGAGGTCCAGCGCCTTCTTGGCCCAGACGGCGCTGGCCTCCGGGAGGCGGAGCACGGCGGGGGGTGCGCGCGGCGTCGAGCGCGCGGAGGCAGGCGAGCGCCTCGGGGATCCCGCCCGGCCCGTGCTCCATGTCGACGACGACGTAGTCGTAGCCGGCGAGGGCGGCGAGCTCGGCGAGGGTCGGGGAGAAGGAGAGGAGGAACAGGCCGTAGAGGGTGTCCCCGGCGGCGAGGCGGGACTTGAGGGAGGGCGCGGGAGAGAGGAGGTCGGATGCCGCGGCGGAGACCCCGAGGGAGGAGCGCCGCCCACGGCCGGGGAGCGTGCTCATGATGCGGTGGGAGGGGAGACGCGAGGGGTTCGGGTGAGCTTTGGGTCTGGGCTTGGGCGCGAGGAGGAGGTGGGAAAGGGAGGAGGCAGTGGCGGCCATGGCGAGCGAAGCCGGTCGGCAGAGGTGGAGCTTGTGGCGGTGGCCGTTTGATTTTGCGATCTGCGACTGCCGAAGCCGAATGGCGAGTCCGGCGGGCGGCGGCTGTGTGAGTGACCGTGTCGTGTCACGTGCTCCGGCAGTCCGGCTTGGTGGCGCGCCGGCGCCGTGCCGTGAGCTTGCCGACGTGGAACTTACGTGGCATAGCTTTTTTTCGCGTCTGCGGAACGTGGCTGCGGGGTGGAACGCGGGCGCCTACTCACAAGTCACAAGGCTCCCCGGGCTGCTGGGCCCCCAGCCCAACCCCTTCTCCGGCGGCCCGCGGGTCTCAAAGGGCCTCCGACTTCTCTCTCTTTCCCCACGCGTGCGGCGTGCCCAGCTCGTGCCTGACCCGCCCGACTCCCTCCTGTTCTCTCCAGCGCCGCCGCCTCCTCTGCCCGGCCGAAGGAGCACCGCCACAGCCTATCCGCTCTGCCCCACGCCGGATCCAGCCGTTTCCGGAGGCTATTGTGTCTCCCGCTCTGTTATCCGCCCAAGCTCTTCCCCACGGCCCCGAGCTCGCCCTCCATCTCTGCCCAAGCTCGCGCCGTCTCGGCGCCTCGAGCCCATCGTGCTTGCATCGGTGGTCACCACTGGGAAGGATGAGGAGGAGGCCTGGGATCGCTGGCTTGCAGAACGCGGCGGCTACTCGCGTATGTGCAGTTCTTATGCTCGTTTTAAGTAAGAGATCTGTACTCTTTTTTCCTTGTTTGGATTGGATTGGAAGATGATATGAGAGCATTGCTGGGAACTTTCAGGACCAATTCCGGCTGGTCGGGGAGAATGTGGCCAAGGTCAGGACCGATGTCATGAAGGAGCAGCTTGCGACGTTCCGGTCACAGCTCGAGGAATTTGCTCGCAAGCATAAGGTGATCCACTCTCCTGTATTTAGTTGAATGTCCAAGGAGAAAGAAAGCCTAATGACAATTTTTGTTATATGCTTAAGTTGTAAATTATCCGTTGGCTTCATGAATGATGATGATATAGATTGGGATTACTCATCTTTTATGTAACTAAGTGTAAGAGATCAACACTAAACCCCGTGCCCCACTTGGGACTGGGAGAATCCTTTAGGTTTGTAAACTCTCTGTTTTAAACTCATCTGCTAAATGAATGAGCAGCTCTCCTACCAATATTCCTTCAAAAAACATTATTTATGCTTGTATGTATTGTCTGCTTCCATAACTAGAAATGAAATGGTTGTACATGTACTTAGAAAATATGTAGATGCTGCAGCAACTGCTATTCTATTAAACATGGCCCTCTTAGATCCAATACCAATCAAGTGTTAACAGAAACATAATACATAACTGAAAAATGAAGCAATCAAATATGATAACCCATAGATTTTAAGTGAGAGTTTTCTAATAAGTCATGGAAGTAACTTATATATAACATCAATTCAGTAACCCCTTATCCCATAAAAGAAGTCAATAGAAAGAAAAACATGAAGAAATAGTTTTTTTTTTCCTCTGACATGGCCTTATTAAGTCACCTCATAGTTCAAATGGCTAATTGCACTCTGATTCTCTCTGGTAATAGTGTTACATGTTCATATTGTGCTATTGCAGAGTGACATCCGTAAAAATCCGGTATTTAGACAGCAGTTTCATGAGATGTGCGCAAAAGTTGGAGTAGATCCATTGGCATCTAATAAAGGAGTCTGGGCAGAACTTCTAGGGATTGGTGACTTCTACTATGAACTTGGTTGGCATACTCACTTTAAGTTTTCTTGAGCATTTTTCTGCTCATGGAAGTAAAATCTGGTATGCTTACCATTGATGCCTATTGTGACAGGGGTTCAGATAGTTGACATATGCATTGCAACCAGATCGCATAATGGTGGCCTGATTGATTTATTGGATCTCCGCAAACTGCTTGGTCAGAAGAGAAAAGCTACCCATGAATCATTATCTGAAGATGACTGTTTACGTGCTATAAGCAAGCTAAAAAGTAAGACAATGATCCATTTATGATTTATCGTGGAACTTTGGAATTGCAGTAGATTGTTTCTATGAGTTTGTACTTTAATTAACAGATTTTAGTTCAGTACAAACAAAATTGATATACTCAGTAAGATAGGTATCTCATTTGATCCGTTGTGGATTCACAGGTCCTTGGCAGTGGTTTTGAAGTAATTTCTGTTGGGAGGAGGAAGCTTGTGCGTTCAGTTCCTACTGAATTAAATAAAGACCACAGTGGGATACTTGGGCTAGCTCAGGTTTGTGCTTGTAATATTTGATGTCAGTACATTATTGAAGCAATGCCAATTATCATGTTGGCAAATAAAGGCCCATTTATAGCAGCTGTATATATTTAGTAAATAAGAGCAAGTTTAAAGTTTTAAATTTCTTATTAGGTTCCTCTCCTTATAACATCATTGGCATGCAGGCTGCGGGCTATGTCACGATAGAACAAGTTGAAAGGGAATTCTCATGGTCTACTGGGCGTGCAATTGATGCCCTTGAAACTTTGCTGAAGGTAATACTGCTTCCTGAGTTTCCTTATGACAACAACATCTTGTATAGGGATCTTTTCTGTGCTAAAGGAAAACGATATCAGTTTTTGTTGAATACATGTTTCGTTGCGATGAATCCACCCATAGTCTGATCTTTGCAATTTGTTGGAGTCATCCGTGTAGATATTGCATGCCTGTGGACATGGGCTTGTGTTCAATTTGAAGCAAGCATAAAATTCATTGTTGAGTACATGACAGTATGAAAATTATTATCTGGTCTCAACCTTGTGGATGTGTAACAACTCTTCCTGATTGAGCAGGAGGGGCTTGCTATGATTGACGATGGCCATAGAGACGGCAAGCGAAGATATTGGTTCCCATGCGTCACTGTCAGCTCCGACACAGCAGCTGTTGAAGCCAAGTCATGACCCAATATGTCAATTCCGCAATGTATCCATGCCTCCAACTCTCCATGTGGTGGAACAACCAGTGGCTCTGAAAAATGAGTTTTTTTTTTTTTTTTTTTTTTTTGGCCTCTGGTACTTGCAATATTGTGTGTAAATGTTTGGTATGTTCAATATACCTGCGTGTATGAATTCAGGTGTAACATCACGCTTTGAATATGAAAGGTTACATGATTCTTATACAGAATTCATGTTTCTTTTTTTATATACAATATGTAGAGTTCATATAATTCTGTCCTTCTGGAGTTTGTAGGCTTTCTTGGAGGATACCCAATATTAGTAACGTACTAAAATTCTTGCAGTGAGACGGAAGGCCATTAGTGGCACCCAAAATAGTAGCCGAGTGTATTAGGTCAGGGCCATGGCTAATAATACTACCCGGTGAACGTCAGTGCTGTCGACCCATGGGCCGTCGATTGCCCGCGGTTCGTTGACTAGTCTTCACTGTGGCGTAAAGGGGAAAAAGACCACCATGGCGGTTTCTTTGCTCTCTTTTTTTTCTCAAACGAACTGCAGAAAGGGGAAAAAGAGCAAAGACCGAAACAGGCGACAGAAATGGCGACGGAGAAGCGCCAGCGGCGGCACTCACCGTCGGCTGCCACGCCGACGTCCTCCTCAAATCCAGAAGCCGCCATATTGCACTCGCCTTCTCCTCCGCTGGACCTCATCCCCGACATCACCTCCCGCCTGACCTCCCTCGAGGACTTCTTCGCCCTGCGCGCCTCCTGCCGCGCCTACCGCGCCGTCCTCCCGCCGTCCCGCGGGGCCCTCGCCTGCCAGTCCCCGCTCCTCCTCGTCGCCCTTTTCCCCTCCTTCGCCGAAGCGTTATTCCACCTCTCGCTCCGCCGCCTCCACTGCTTTTCGCCTACCCTGGGGCCATCACCTGCCCCCCTCCCGCCGCACCCTCCACTACGCGCACGGTTACCTCGTCACCGCCACCACCGCGTCCTCCCACTACCCCCCCGAGGCTCATGCTCCTCCACCTCTTCTCCGGCGAGCAGCTCCGCCTCCCCAAGGTCCCCGCGCCGTTCACCCGCGTCATCATCTCCGACGACCTGGCCGCCGTCCTCTTCCTGCCCGGCAGATCCAATGTCCAGCACTGCCACCCTGGGGACGCGCTCTGGCGCGTGGCCACCGCAGAAGCGCCCCACGTTGTTGACGATATGCTCTTCGTCGATGGCACCCTCTACGCCCTGGTAAATGGCATCCGTCTTGCCACAGTCGAACTGTCTGATAGTTTGCTGGAACTGTCGTTTCTAGGAGTGGTGGTGGATGACGACAGCAAGCCGGCGGGGGGACAGTTCAAGCTCGGAGAGTGCGGGGGTGATGTGTTGCTCATCAGTGAGGATCACACGGAGATGATGTTGTACCATGTTTATCGGTGGGTGTTTGAGGTGGGGAAGTGGGTTCCAATCAAGAGCTTAGGCGGGCGGACACTGTTTCTTGGTTTCTTCGGATTTGCAGCCTGTATTGGTCCAGATTACCCAGGAATCCGAGGGGATTGCTTATATGCAGCTGGGCCGCGCTTGGGTGAATGGCACGAGTACTCCTTGGCTGATGGAACTTGCGATGTTCGTCATGCTGATTATCCAGGTGCACCACCCCTGAACAACAATTCACCTACCAGACCTCCGGTCTGGGTCTTCCCAAGCCTGTGTTGATGCTGGCTGTGAATTGTTTCCAATCATGTAGAACATCTGGGTCTGACTTGAAATAAGTCATGGCTTGCTTGATTTCTGAGGCTGCTAATTTCATTTCTGTAAACAATATGTTGTTCAGCAATGAGTATTGAAACACAGTGTATTATCAGTTATTTGTTATGTTGATTGAGGTATAGAATACATTTGTTAAGTGTTACTATAAGAATAGATAGTGCCCAACCTGCCCATAAGGGATTATGGATGATTTGTCTATGCGCTATGCTCCTTTCTAGACCTTGGTTTATTTAATTTTGCTTCTTTCTTGGTATATGAATATTACCATGACATCACAACTATAACGAGAACATCTCATGGAATTACAAATTTAGTTTATCATGGCTTGATCTTATACTTCTGGTGACTTTGTCTTCAACCAACAAACTATTCATAAAGTTGCTCATTGGTGGTATAGATGTATCGTGGTATGTGAAACCAACTTCAAACTACTAAGGTCTTATTGTCTTAACATGTTGGATCTCTTTTCATGAGTTCAGTACTTGAGCCACATGGTTAATTCATCCTATTATAGCACCTGCTTTTGTTAGTTCAGGAGATATATTTTCCCTCTCAAACAAAATTAGTTCAGGGGAAGTTGTCAGGATATCCATATAATAAAAAACCTTACAGGTTACCACCACTCTTCCACTGTAAACAATTTACTTACACCGAAGGAATACTAGTTATACGCTTTAAATAACCTGGAAGGCTAGATCGCCTGAGTAAATGGTTACACCAATTCTCTGATGCTTTGTGTTAACTCTACCATGTTTTCCAGACAAGAATTCTGTACCCTCCATTTCTGTAGATTTTTGAGAATCTGAATTTTTTGCATCTTGTAGTTGACAATGAAAGAAAGCAGTATCATCTTACAGGAGATTGGTTAGGACTACTTGCTCATTCTCATATTAGATGGCTCCCTGTTGATTTCCTGTCATGAACAGTAAACAATACTTCAGTAGGAGATCCTGCAAGTTACTCCCAAAATAAGTGTGCATCTTGCTTCTTTTTTTTTTTTTTTTGAGAACATGTACATCTTGCTTCTTGGGGAGTCAAACATGTACATCTTGCTTCTCGGGGAGTCAAACATGTAATGAGTATCCTTTGATAATGCAATATACATTCATAATAAGTTTATTTGGAGATGCAAACTATTTTCTATATAGTTGGTCAAACTTGAAAAATGTTTGACTTCTTAAGAAACGAGATATGCATTTATTTTGGGATAGGGGAGTAAAAAATTTTGCTTACAATGTCTGACCTGTGCACATGTGCATGGTAGAATTGAGAAACTGGAATTCGGTGCACTTTACGCTCTGTTCCTTTATCTTGTCAGCCTTGATCAATTTATGCATTTTTTATAGTCTCCTCAAGTCCCGATACTAATGTAAATTAGTTAAGTTTCGAATGCAAATCTGCTTAACTTGTTATTAGAGCAATAGACATTCCATAAACCAACCCTAGCTTGCACCATCGAGGCGTTTTGTTCTTAACCTGGTGGATGAGTTGGTTCAGAAACTTGGAGCAACTGATTATTTGATTGCCATTTTGTTTATCTAATGGTTCTTGTATGTAACTGAACTCTGAACTTCTTCATGTGTCTGATCAGTTCGTCCTTGCAGACTTCTTTTTTGTAATCCTCGTCCTTGCAGACTTGCAGTAGCAGAGGCCAAGGCCATGCGATTGTCTCGTGCACCTCTATTTTTTTTTTTGCTTGCCGCCTTCCTGGCGCATCCGTGGCCAGTTGGTCCAACGGGGTTCGTATTGGCTAGGAGATCGTGGTGGGGTCAACCTGCAGCGAGTCAGACTTCACTAGCAGCAAGTTGCGAACAGTGAACTCCTCACCGTCCTCTTCAATCCAAACCACCCGGAGCAAGCGGCCGCCGCTAAGCACACACGAACGCAGGTCGGGCCGGAATGCAACGCGCCACGCTCCTCCTCCGCCCGCTCGTCGGGTCTCCTTTCGTACCCGCGGGTCCCCTTGCTCAGGTTGCCGTGCGGCGCCGCTGCCGTTTCCATGGGGGTGTTCGCGTGAGGTCCTCAACCGGGGAGGGCGGGAGCGAGCCCGGAGGCGGAAGCGGGAGCGGCCAGGGCGAGGGCGCCGGTGCCGCGGCGTCTTGGCTGAGCTCGGCGGTGGGGGAGAAAGTGGACGAGCTTCTGCGCCGCGAAGAGAACCGGGCCCTGCTCGAGGGCGTCGAGGATGCCGAGCGCCGCGTTGAGCGCGCGCGCGCCGCGCTCGCCGACATCGAGCGCCAGGAGGCCGCCGCGCGCCTCGCCCGCGAGGAGGTCCGCCGCCTCGAGAAGCGGCGGGATGAGGTATGCTCACATGCTGTTGTCCACCGCGACGCGCTTGCTGGCTCCAGCTTGTTCGATGTTTTGCCTGCTCAGTGAACGACGCCTATGCTGTGATGGTTCCCATGAATCCATTATCCATGATCCGTGGGTCGCTGACAGTACAGCGACTTGTCCTGTCCACTGTCCTAGTGTCCTGCATGCACTTGCGTTCAGCCTCCTAGTCTCCCACACTGCTGCACATAGAACAGACCCCAGTACCCCACGGCCAACACGAAGCACTAACAGGCGCCATGTTGTTCCGTGGGAGATGCAATCTTACTAAGCTGTGTGGCCCATAGGCATAGATGATTGACGAATGCCGCTGTTGTAACTTTGGCTATCCACAACTGTCAAAGAGATGATGTCAACTTTATATAATAATTATGAAGTTCTGCAATCATCAAAATTTTCTTGTGACATACTGGGAAGACATGAATAATTTGTTGTGCATGCTTTGTTTAGTCTCTTTCTTTTTTAATAAATGCTTACAATGCTGCATTGCATATACAAGATTGCAGAGTCCCAGCGGGAATTGCTTCAAGCAAGAGAAATGATTGATGAAGCTCAGCGATCCTTGTCTTCTAGTCTTGAGGAAGGAAGCTTTGGAGATATGTCAAGTGGTGATGTTGATCAAGATAGTGAGAGAATAGAATCTGTAAAAGCTGCTGCAATTTCCTCTGTAGTTGGTGTCCTGGCTAGTTTGCCTATATCTTTTTACGAAGTTGAAGATCTGCCACAACTATTCCTTCGGTCATCAATTGTTTTCATAAGTTGTGCTTTGTTTGGAGTCACATTCCGGTATGCTGTTAGAAGAGATCTGGATAATATCCAACTAAAAACTGGAGCTCCTGCTGCATTTGCTTTTGTTAGAGGTAAAACCAGGCAACATGGTTTGGTAAAGCTCATATTCCTGAGAATGCTCTTTTTATTTACTGGAGCTAAACTATCTGCAGGCCTTGCTCTGCTGGAATCTGGTAGAACCCTCGAGCTGAGTACTGATACCTTAATATCAGTTACTCTTGATGGTGCAGTCAGTGTGGTTGAGAACATCTTCATATTTTTGCCTGCTGCTGTTGCATTGGACTTTTGTTTTAAGATAAGATTTTTGAGTCCCTTTCCTAGAACAAAACAATAGCTTCTGTGAGGAATATGTAAGATGAATAACAATCTTGATTGCTCAGATGGTGATATGTAACACAAATGATATCTTAGATTCATTAAGGAAAATTTCCCCACCACCCCCCCCCCCCCCCATGCACTCAAAGTTCCATCAAGTCACCAACTAATATTTTTTTTCTCTAATCTTCTTCCTAAGATCTTATTCAACGAAGATTACTCATAACTATGCTGTGAACATGAATTTCTCTTTCTTCTTGATTGTCCTGCTCTTTATGAGGACTAGCATAGATGGGCGTATGCTGGAATGCCTCTTTACAATACCTGTTTTACATGGGGTTTGATAATTTCTAGATGGAATTCAGTACATCCTGATTTGTTGTTCATTCAATCCTCATCCTGGGTGTAAGCAGAATTCACTACACCCTGTTATCATCTATTGTCTCAGTGAGTCAGCGTTCTGATATGGTAATGTGGAAGTATTGCATGATATCTATGTTCAGTATATGTTTTGTCTGTCGCCTACATTAATTATTGTTTGCTGTGCTGTGTTTGCCTGTTAGTGGTTTTCCAGTCAATTCACAAATCGTAATTGCTTTGAAGCAACTGGCTGCTGAACTTCATTGCAACCTGATATTGTATTTTTCTGGTCTTCCGTAAAGTGCCAAGACAGATGGATCTGGGTGAGTGGGTGACATTTCATTGCGCTTTTGCTCTTTCTGTACTGTGACAGGTTATCTATTAACAAATTCCAGGTATGAAATTCTGGCCTTGATGAAAATATCTTGGCTCTTTGGATATTCAATTTCAATATACGTTTAGTGGACTGCTATATCGTGTTCTTAAATAACAAATTGCCAAGATAACTGCTGAAGGAGCAACAATGCTCTCTTTGAAAACCCAGCCCAGTCTGCTCATGGTACTCTAGGGTCATGTCTTTATGTTTGTGTGCATGCTACATGTCACTTGTCAGGCCATGAGCTGGGAGAAAAATTTTGCTGCTGAAACTCTTCCAGAATGTATGTTCTGAACATCACCAGAACTTGACATGGGCTTTGTATGACAGTTCTGATTAGCATCTAATTTGTACCTTTGGTTGAGTAAAATGTAGATGACAGATTGTCTTTTCTGGTCCTGTTACAATTGTTTTCATGGACTGAAATGCTAGGGAATGGAAGCCCTTTTGGTGTCCCATACGTGATGTAAGAAGGGCCCTTCCTGCTTCAGTTATTCATTCGATAGACTGCATGTGCTGGAATATTTTAACAGCCTTGGCAATTGATGAGTGCTGCTTATCCTGTGCCTGTTATATTGCATGCCAGCAATTAACGCATATGGTGCTGCGCAAGCAGTTAATGCATATGATGGGTCTTTTATATCTGAAATTCTACAGCTGTCAAGCAGCATTCTCACTCTAATCCTGGTAGGACTGCTCATTCCATGCCATGATCCTGAGACGACTAACTTATTAGCAGTTTGCATGGTAACAGTCATCAGATAGGCATGGTCCATTCTGTCAATAGGGCTGATTTTAGCTGAACTATATTCTTCATATCATTTGAATTGTCCTTCACCATGTTTTCCTCAGATGGAGAGAACTGCTTGTTTATTTGGTTCTGTATCCCTCAGTCGTCTGGATTTTTAGAATCTGGATGGAATTTTAGAAAGGAAGCCTTGGAAATGTGTCAGGACAAGCGGCCTCAAATAATGTGGAACTAGAATCTGTAAAAGCTGCGCAGCTTCCTCTATAGTTGGTGTTCTGTCTAGGTCCCATATGTTTCTATGGAGTTCAAAATTTTCCACAAGATATGGAGTCCAAAATTTGCCAGAAGTATTCTTCAACCATCAGTTGTTTCATATGGTGGACTTTGTTTGGAATCACATTCTGTTACACTGTTAGAAGAGATCTTGGTAATACCCAACTAAAAAAGGTGCTACATTTTCCTTTGTTAGATTTAAACGTGAAACCAGGTGTCTCTAAAAGCTTTTTCACATATTCCAGAACTATACTGCCTGCAGGCCTTGCTCTTCTGGAATGGTAGAACCCTTGAGTTGAGGTACCTTGAGATCAGTTGCTATTGATAGTGCAGTTAGTGTGGTTCTACATTTTCCTGTTGCACTGCACTACTACTTTAAGGCGAGTTTCTCGAGTCTCTTTCCTACTACATTCTCCTGTTGCACTGCACAAGATATGGAGTCCAAAATAGCTTCTGTGAAGAATATACAAGATCAGTAATTATATTGCTTGCTCTGGAGTAACATGCAATGCAAATGATACCTTAGATCATTCATCAGAGATCTTTTCCCTTGTGCATTCAAAGTTTCATCACATGCAGCAAATAATTATTCCCAATCAATAGCTAGGTTTTCTCCTACCTAGGATGATCTTTTTGTGGGCTACATAACTCATAAATTCATTGTGAGCATGAATTTCACTTCCTTTAGTTTACTGCCCTTTTATAAGTACTGGCCTAGATTTCATCTGTTTGTGTTCGACCTCTATCATTCACAATCGTCCGATGAACATTCACTTGGATCAACACTTCGGAATGCCTGTTTCACATTTGGATGAAAAGCAGTTTTTGATGAAGTGCTGCACAGCCTTAGTTATCCTCAATCCGTCATCCTATATATAGAGAATTTACTAAATCATGTGATCATCTACTCTCTCTCTCTCTCTCTCTCTCTCTGTGAATAGTTGAGCTGTTTGTAACCTGATAAAGTACTGTTTTAAAAAAAAAACAAAATACATTACTATTTTGGTCTTCCATAAATTGCCAAGCTGGATGGATCTTGGAGATATCATTGCATAACGAACATGCATCTTCAGGTTGGTTGCTACTGTACTTCTGTAGTCAGAAGGATACAGAACAGATATTTACACTATTATGAGCCTTGACAGCTTGCACCTAGGATGCTTATTCTTCCTCCATCAATTGTGATGGATGCACCTGGCCTGCAGGATCTTGCTGGCTTGAGGAAGAAGACACACATGTCTCGTCTCCATGCTTAGTTGTGGCAGGTTGGTGCTTGGAAAGCGCCTCATGAACCATTACCTGGACAAGGTTTACCTTCTCATATGCACTTTTATTATTGTAATATTGTTTCGATCATTTCATGATCAACATAGTATTATTTTTCTCATCCCCATTGCTTGGCTTGGACCGTATTATATGCAGGAAGGTATTCAGAGATAAGGGAGTTAGTGAAAACTAATTTCACATTCATCTTGTTAGTTAAGATCTAAAAGTAATTTTGTTGTGAGGCTGATCCCTGAAGTGAATTTTTGGAAGCTGCTTTGCTAATGGAAACTGTTGCCTTCATGAGCCAACACATTGCATACCGATGCTGCTGCCAGTCTTTACTTGTTCACATGCTGCTGTGGTTGGCACTTTTCTGTGCCATTAGATGCCACAGCAGTCTGCTGTCAAGTGCTAACTTAACAGACTGCTGCCAGCAGGCAGCAGCTGCTTATGTCACTGTCGCCTTTTGAAGTGGCTACTGCATCGAACCATATATAAGAGGAGGATGAAAGCATGTGCAGTTTACTGTTAAATGATTAGAGTCAGTGCTGCAGCACATCTAATTGGAAAGCTGGAATGATGAACATATTTGCACATATGTCAAGTATCTGATGAACGGATTAAATTCAATATAACTCGACTATTCACGCTTGCTTAATCTGGAATTTGTCAGCTGTTGAAAACTATTCTCTTTCTAGTCCTGATTGGGTGATGGACCCGCTCATTCTATGCATGATTCTGTTACTTCTTTGTTTAGTTGCATGGTATCTGTCACCAAGTGGGCATGATCCATTACGTCAAATGGGGCCACAACATGCACATGCAGTGTGCCACATTATGGTGGCTTACTGAGTCGGCTGGAGTCTCTCTAGATCATTCTCCTGCTGTGATTAGTGAATCTCTGCCCTTTGCTTACTTTGAATAGAATGTAGCTGGGAATCTCACATTCGCACATTAACCTCAGTGAAAGAATTTACTTGACTTGAGCCAAGCCAAGCCAGTTGCAACCAAAACTCCATCTTTTGTCTCCTGGACCATTCAATTATGGGGCTAGTTCTTCATATAAAGCCATGCCATGCCTTTGAGGGTCGTCACTGCTACTGTCTTCCACTCTCCTGTGATTCCTGATTGGTTCTGGAGACATGGGCCTAAAGGTAAATCTTTTTTGCTTATGATGCACCCTCTATCAGTATTTGATGTATGCTGTCTTTGCAGTTCCTCTCTATCCTGTTTACCCATGATACTAAAGTCGCTATTCTTGTATCAAGTGTCCATATTGTTAATGATCTACATGTTCTCATGTGTCATGACACTGCTAGGTGTTTCATTGGCTGAATCGGAGGATGCATCCTAATACTGAGTACTGCACCATCCATGGTAACAAGGGTAAGAATGTTCCTAGGATGCCTCTCTTTTGTGCGATCTAATGTACATTTCTTTGTTCTTATTTTGTCGACATTTTTTGGAACAATGCAACAGCCATGGAGGATAAGGAAGACTCTGTGCCTCATAGCGTGGTTGAGAAAGACACTGAAGCCCTTCTGCTCCGTGATGTGCTTCTTAATGGTATACTTGCAATTGGCACACTCGGACATCACGTAGACTCATTTTGTCCTGAGGCTTGCATTGTAGAAGATGATCTCCTCGTCATGGGTGATGAGAAAGTAATTGAGGAAGAGAAAGATGAGGACCCCAGGAATGATCAGGTGAAAGAAGATGTTGCATTGGAAACAGATTCATGTCAACCAGTATTGCCTATTGTTGAGCCTGCTAAGATGCATTCATTGTCGATGAAAGAAGACAACTTTACATGCTTTGTAACAGAAGAAATCCTGATACATGAGGTGGAAGATGGGGAGCTGCTAATATCCAGGAACGACCACTTCTGATGGTAGAGAAGGTGGAGAAAGTAAGAACTACACTTGCTGATTTATTTGCAGCAGAAGTATTCTCATCAAGTGCTCCAGGGGAAAATAGTTGCCAGGATATCATCGATGTTGCTGGGGCATCCACTTCAAAGCATAC
Source organism: Hyparrhenia diplandra (assembly GCA_015847255.1). Taxonomy (NCBI): domain Eukaryota; kingdom Viridiplantae; phylum Streptophyta; class Magnoliopsida; order Poales; family Poaceae; genus Hyparrhenia; species Hyparrhenia diplandra. The sequence continues at coordinate 159,603 of JADLZK010000067.1, forward strand.
ATCATGCATGGAAAAGATGCATCGAAAAAAACCAAGGAAGCCAACACCAAAACCACTGAAAGCCACAAGAAAATTAAGTCGGGTATGGCTTGCTTTTTCACCCACACCTTATGTCCATTGCAAATATCATATTTCAAATATTGACAAGAATCATTCTACTCCGATTGATTGCTAACTTAAACTACACCCTGTGCCAATTTTAAGTACCCCAGGCTCATCTGATATAAGAACCCTCATATGATTACACCCTAAAGGCATACTCGTTATCCAGAAAGAACAAAAGCTCATGAGAATAATATGTTATAGGCTAATAAGTTGTGTCGTATGTCCTAAACTCTAATCAAGCATGATGTATACCTATCTTGACGCTGAACGACTACTAACCTGCAATGCATCTGTTGCTTTTGGTTGTCTTGTGAAACTAAGTAGGTCATGAGGAAGATGTTGGGGAGGAAGATCCACCCAGAGCAGCTCAATGGGCGTAGCAATGCAGAGGGCCCCTTGCTGCATGATATTTACTCTTGCCAACAAATTTGCTTCTCTATTTGGTAATCTGCTTCCTGGAATGTCCTTTCAAATGTTCTTTGAATTTACATATATTGTTGACCAAATCTAGATTCATAATAGATTGTACAAATAGGTATGTGTTGAATCGTTGCTGACTTTTAATAAACTGAACATGCACTCATATCCCTTTAGGAAAGAAATGAAGAGTGCAGAAAAGTCATTTGCTATATCAAGGTGTTTTTAGTGTCCATGAAAAGAAGTGATAGTCTGAAAACAAAATTTTCTACACTGCCTCAATTTATTTGGATCTCACAAAATAAGTCTATAGCACCTGCTTGCACCAAATATAACATAAAAAAGTCTGTAACATAAATTTGCTTCTCACAAAAAACTGCAATCTTTTTCTACACTGTCTTTTCATCTATATCAGAATAGTTACCCTTTTCCATGTGCATTTAGATCTCATGATGAAACTGATGGCAATCCGAAAGACCAACGTAACATAAATTCGATTGCTTAGGAATTATTCAGTTCCTTTGATGTTTGTGTCTCTAGTCCTATTATGGAACTGCCTGTAGTTCGAAGAATGACACAAAATGAACACATAGTGAGTAGCTAGAAAGCATGGGTCCAACTAGAAGGCATTCCCTATGCCATATCGCAGGGCTTCCTTAGAAGCGAAATAAGTATAGGTGTTGTAGCATTGCCTGCACCTAGCATTATTGAAACTGCAACATGACAAGCGTGTCCTGGAAAATGCTAGCCGACAAGCAACTAATCATGTTCTGATAATATGTCCCTAGACCATTCATTCCTTGAGATATCAACCTGGCCAGGTGATGGGATTCGGTCCAACAATGGCAAGTTTCCAATTCTCACCCTGTATTATGTATATTTTGGGCCAACTCTCCTTCGATCGTTTGGCTGCATCACTCTCATGATATATCATCACAGTTTAGGCTATTCCTATGCATTGTGTCATCACTACAATCTGTGGTATACAATGGGTTTTGCATTTTCATTGTAGAAAAACAATGGGTTCACACATTTGTTAGTCTACTAGTAACTAGAACTAATTGTTAGGGCACCTACACTAATATATGAACTTTATTCATATATTCTCACTCCTGTTAAAAAAAGAGAGAGAGAGGAGTTATGTCTCTCATCTCATGCGCTAGGGCACTCAAAGATCTGAACTCTTCTCGCTCAAAGTATTTTGTCTTCCCTCTCCACTTGGCATCTAATACTGACTTTAAGCTAACTACTAGAGGTACCCTTAGGTGACTAAAAGTTAGATGGTTAAAGTTTAGTCCTATGTTGTTAGGATACATGAGATAAGTAGGTAGTAGAGGAGAGAGAAAGGGGAAGATAGGTTAGGTGGGAAGCATGGCCTCATTTCTCAATCTGGTGGCTCCTTTTAGTCCCATTTGCTGGGTATGGTCAACTAATGAACTAGTTGTTGGGGTGTGCTTAGTCCCCCTGTTTGGATGGTCCACGTCTAATTTTAGGTGACTAACTTTTAGTCTCTGTATCCAGAAACTTTTGACAAATTGAAGCTTAGCTTGAGGGTGTCCGCAATGGTATAAGCTAGTTACTAGCTCTAAGTCAACCTCTCTAATAGTGCTAGCTTTAGCAATGGCTCATAGTATAATTAGGTCCACATGCCAGTTTCACATGTTCTTGGATTATATGTATGTAGACAAAAGTCTCATAAGCTCTTTGAGGGTTCAAGCTAGCACTATTGGATGTGTCTCACATGACAGTCTCACATGCTCTTGATCAAGCTAGCTTTTGAGTGAAAACAAAAGGCTTTTTCTCATGCTCTTGATCAAGCTAGCACAAGGTGCTCTTCTCTCTCTTCTATTAAAATATGAAAAAAAAATACTAAGATCTAGCTTATGAGTCAGCCATTGCGGTGTCCTAGGAGAATTATGTAGCCTCGAAACTCTTAAACCTGTGCATGGTCGTTAGACAATAGGGTTCATAGGCAGTGGTGTGGCACTCTCTCCTGGCTCATGTTTTGCACTAAGTTTCTTTAAGATGACTGTAAGATTTTGAGATCAATAACACGCAAGGATGGGTTTTCGGGGAAAAAAACATGCAAGGATGCAACTAACGTATAGGTGCCGCCTTAGGATAATATTAGGTAATAACATTTGAATTATTATGTTGCTATGAAGCAATTCTATCCGAGTGAATGATTCTATGCTGTTACATCATGCAGGTTTCATTGGATTCCTATGACTCAGATTCCTTGACAGAGAGAAGCATCCATGGATAGTCGTCGACAATGTGGAAGTTCCCCTTTTTGTTGCTGTGTTTCGTCGCCAGTGAAGCGTGAATAGCATTCTGCTTTCCTATGTTCTCTTGCTTTATTTTCGTGTATAAATCAACTGTTGAGGTGTGTGTGATCTTGTAAGCTGTCATTCTGGCGCCATGGTCTGCGCTGCCACTGTCTTGTCGCGGTATGCCAAAAAGTTCAATAAAACCTGTGCTTATCCCTTTGCACGATCGTTTGCCCTGTAACGCATGGAGGCCCGTGTCGATCCCCGTCCCGTCGATGGCTCGTGGCCGTGCTGCGCATAAAGCCATAGAGGAGGGCCATGTCCTGAGGACGCTGCCGGCAGCTGCTGCGACACAGCACAGCGCACGCCTCAGGTACGCCCCCTCTCCTGATGGCGCCAACGCGCAACCGCCGAGGGCATGCCGCGGCATGGCACCTGATCATTGCGGCCGGAAAGGCGGGCAGCGGCGCGTGAACCGTAAATATCTCCTCGTCGTCGCCTGCGCGCCGCTAGCTGCGCCTCGCGACGGGCGGAAGCGACGAGCCGGGGACTGGAACGGCAGACCGGTCGCCGGTTCGCCGCTATCGCGGAGAACAGTGCCTGCCCATCAGTGCGCTGTCGTCGACGCGCATTCGCATTCGGCGGCCTCCCCATGATGCCGGGTCTGAATCTGATCTTGGTGGCTTCAGGCAAAGTGATTTGATTCGATGTGCTTGTGCTCCATCATCTCTGTCGGTGGCGTCGCTTTGCATCTAGCGGCGCCGGCTATGGTGCCGTGAAGACGAGCCGGCCGTCGTCTCTCCATCGAGAGGACGTGAACCTAGCAATCCCTCGTCGTTTTCATTCATGCTAAAATTGTCTGGATGTTTACTGTTACAGCTGATTGCAGTTACTACTGAAACTTGCTGTGAGAGGTTGGGTTTTTGGTCGGATTTTTTGTGGTCCTCTGCAGTAAGTTTGTTTGACGCATGATGGATGTGTCAGTCAACCAAGCAATGCCCATCATAATCGTTAGTGCTCAAGCATTGAAATCTACAGCAACTTAGTGTTGTCTGGGATCGGATAAGATTTTCAACACCAGTGTCGCAGTACAATGCTTCCACTAATGGCCGTGAAGAGGTGCTATTTGTAGGATTCTTCTATATCATCAACATCAAGCGAAGATTTATTAGATTGCATATTTGCATGAGAGGTCTCCAGCGGTTAAGATTGCATATGTAAACCAAAAATTTTTTGCAGGTGCTATTCAGGGGAACCCATTGGTTACGTTAGTGGGCACATCTGTGAGCGGAAGATCGTGCGTGACCAAATTAGCTAGTCTGGTAGCGAGATCTTTGAAACCGACGGCACGGCAGTTTTTCAACTTCGAGGAGGATGTCTATCTACAAGATTTATTGGTCATATTTAGATCAAACCATATTTACATTTTTTGTTTATTCAAATTGGCTCGATGTTGTTCAGTGAGAGCGTTTAGCGTTCAAACTTTTTTGTAATAATTGACATGATTCTATCTCACGATAGATGAAGCCGGATTTTATATCCATTATCTAAAAAAATTTATAAAGTGTGGAGTAAATGTCTAGCTATAATCTAAACTAACACTAACTTCTCTAATTATTATCACCCTATTGGCATATGATGTGAATGTGATAATTTCCTATAATGTTTTCTACTAAATATAGAGTAGCTCTTGGACATGTTTTATCTTTGGCCTGTTCGCTGGCTTATCACAGTAGGTCAGTGATATTTTTCTCACAATCAGCCAGCCAGCAAGATCTTTTCTCTCACAAAGATCGTCGGTAGCCAAATATTTTTCTCACAAAGATACCAACCGTAAGATCGACCAACCGGGACAACGGGCTCTCTTTATCGGGGCGTGTTCAATTCAAGGCCGATTTGGCCCGTTAGGTACCTACTACTACTACTAGGATTTTCCTTGCTAGCTAGCACGAGCCTAGACCTAGACTAGAGGCCACCACCACCTCATCCACTGCCCACGAGCCTAGAGTTGTGTGTGAGGGTGACATAGATGGGCCGGCATGGCCACGGTGGTAGCAACACTATTGTTTTAGCACGAATTTTTTGCAATAGGAAAAACGAAGCCATACATATTCATATACTTTTGTTTGAATTTTCAAGTGACGATTTGTTTGTAATTCTATAAAAAAAAGTATCGAGTTGTTAGGTCTTGCATGTAGCACGATGACATGCAACCCACTACTAGCAATGGAAGTTCTCACTTGATCGCCTTTGGTATCTGGAATGGAATAGAATCTAAAAGCTGACGTGTATGCATCGTCAACTTGTTGCAATGTTAAGTTGCATACTAGCATGGACGTACGCATGGTGTGATCTGCACTTGCACTTACGCAGTCGCACTTTATCAACATTCTCCTGTTTTGTTGGCAGCAAAAAGACGCAGAAGGCAACTTAGTTTTGATACTCCCTCCATCTCAATATACATGTCGTTTTAGGGGATGGGGGAGTATCAAGGTAGTAACTAAATGACTGTATGCCCATATAATTTCAATGATTGCAAAAAGAAAAAAAAATATTGTACATCGTACTTGCTGCGTCAATGAGAGGATAAGCCTTGCGCTTTCCCGATAAGCCTTCCCACCATCACATTTTTTCATTTTTTTTTTCACATACGAGTCCTAGTGGGAGGCAGGGATGGGATCGATGGATGGATTGTGGGCAAGCCTAGGCATACTCGTAGTAGGGTGCGGGCTAAAACGACTTGTATTTTGAACCTTTTCATGTGTGCTACAACGACATGTATATTGAGATGGAGGGAGTATTTGTTATGAAAAGTAAAGTTATATATTTTGACCCATACTTCTTAAATTATAAAGTATATCTAATGATTAAAATTTTTAACAAGATACATATTCCAAAAATAATTTTCATACTCCACTAGTCTGTATATGAAATTGATATAATTCCAAGGAAAATGGTCTAAGTGAAGCTTTTGAACACTGATCTGATCCCAAACAAAAATATCTGTTTATTTACTACTATCGTGCCTTTACCAAACCCATGTGTTGGAAATAGTGTAAGGGCATGTACAGCGTCGATTTCTCCCGTCGGTATTACCGGTGATTTTGTATATTGCCCCGCATGCGCCTATAGGCGCCACGAGCGTCGCCTCCCTTTCGACGACTGGAATTTGTTACTGCTATCTGAATTTGGAACTGCTATCTGAATGTTTAGCTTCTGTGCACTGGTAGTGCGTGTGTGTGTGTGTTATCTGAAAGTGGTGCGTGTGTGTGTTGACAATTTTGCCTTCTTCGTGAGTGTAAGTGCATCCTGGTACTTGCTAATGCTACTGCATGCGTGTGTTCAATCTCCTGTTCGTTTATCTGAATGCTACTTGGTTCTAATCAAGTATGAGTGACAACCGCTTGTTCAAATCTGGATGCTACCTTGTTTCGCCAATTGTGGAGTTGCTGCATGTATCCCACTAGTGCTCCACTAGTCATCGATTGTGCTCCACTAGTAACCGATTGTGAATGTGATCTTGTTCGGATGCTTGATATTATGCGATCAAATAGCCACAAAATGGTATACACAAATGGATATGTAGTTGATCTTAGCGCGTACATGCAAGCGTTAAATAAATTTGGGAGACCGGATCATCATCCGTGGGTTGTATGAGTTGTCTTTATATATACATGCGTATGTTCGAGATTCTAGAGACGACGAGTTATCTGTGGGTTGTACATGCCCTAAGCTTTTCGTTCCCATGAATTTTGATCATCTCTCTCTTCGTTGTTTACATTGTTGTGTTATGATGTCATGCCAACATATTTACTAAAAGCTATTTAATACCCATGTGTTCTTTATTATAGATCTAGTGCTCAAATGATATGGCTTTTCTTAGACCAATTTCAATGGATAGTTTCGTGACAATGTCTATTTAGACTGCTTTTGCATATAGAACGAAATGAATCTGGGTTTGTTTTTTGATAGAAAATGAATCTGGGACAAAGAAAAGACTGGCTTCTGCCTTATGGTCGATTCAATGTTCGACGAACAACTGCACAAGGGCAAATGTCGATCCGCAAAATAGCCGTCTATCTTGATCTGGACGGTACAAAACACTGCACGCCTCTCCATCCACCTGTCACTCTTACCGCCAGCCCCACATCAACCCCCCTCTTATTATAACAGCAAACTACCCACACCATGTCCACCTCCGTCTCCGCCGCTGCAGCTGCCGCCCTCGTCCCACGCCTCACCGGCCGCCGAACGCCGCCGGCATCTCGTTTACCGGAGATCTGCCGCGGAAGAATCAGATCCAAACCCCGTATCTTTTCTTCCTTCCCCTCCTTCCCCATTGTCCCCGCCGCCGCCATGGCCACCGACGGCGCCGCCTCCGATGCTGGGTCCAAGAAGAAGCTGCTCATCTTCGACTCCGAGGAGGATCTCGCGGTTTCGCTGGCGAAGTACACTGCGGAGCTGTCGGGGAAGTTCGCGGCCGAGAGGGGCGCCTTCACCGCCGTGCTCTCTGGCGGATCCTCATCGAGGCACTCAGGTTCTTTGGCTTTCCTTGCACTCTCAGATATAGCTCCTTTCTTGGCTCATCCGGGGGACCAAGAAGATATCATCTCTCGTCTTCATGGGTTTCGCAGGAAGCTGACGGAGCCGCCGTACCTGGATTCGGTGGACTGGAGCAAGTGGCACGTCTTCTGGGTGGATGAGAGGGTCGTGCCCAAGGACCATGTGGATAGCAACTACAAGCTCGCCTTTGATGGGTTTCTCTCCAAGGTATTCTCAGCAATTTCTTGTTCCTTTGTCAACAGCTGGTTGTGCTCGTTTCGGCCTTTCTTCTTACCTGATTAGGTAATTGGAACACATATTGCGAATCAAGTTCATTCACGAATTTGGCGATGCTTTTACACATTCCAAGAGGATTATTTCCCCATTATAAGTGACTGACTAGATGTTTTTGCGATGCTTTTGCACATTCCAAGAGGATTATTTCCCCATTATAAGTGACTGACTAGATGTTTTTTTGAAGCTTTTGCACATTCAAGAGGATTATTTCCCCATTATAAGTGACTGACTAGATGTTTTTGCGATGCTTTGTCAACAGCTTCCTTTGCTTATTTTTAGCTGTTTGAATTCTTTTTCTAATATAAATTGTTTATTTACTCAGTAGGGGCCCCTACTGTTTCTTTCAAAAAAAAAAAGGAAGACATAACCTGCTGTAACAAGTTTCGGGTTATACTTGGATAGTGCCAAACAAAACCAATAGTTCTCGTGTAATTGAAACTAGATGATAGCGTGTGCGATGCTGCGGGAATTTGTAGCGTTGTACATGGGGAAGGGGTTTAAAGAATTTGAGAACTTATATGTAGCATCCACCATGATAGTTATGAGAATAGCAGCGAAAATGAGGGGAAATTTCAGATAAACAATGGATAATAATGTGAAATGAAATGACATAATAACATCATCTTATTGGTTCACTGTTTTAAAAAAACGTTCTGCAAACTTCTTCCTGGTTTCATTCAAAACAAAGTATTATGTTCAGAAATTCAGCACATGTTGCGGTGTCATCACACATGGTCGTATTAATAGACAGGATAATTAATTTTATGAGCTTGTGAGATACTAACTATTTGGAAATTGTGAATGATGCTGCCAGCACTAAAGTACTGAACTTGGTGCAAAGGTAATTTCTAATGGCATCTTCAGTAAGGAATCCATCTTCTCTACATGCTGAGGGAGATACCCCATTGTAGAACCATCCGTGGCTTATTCTAATTTTTATCTTGTAATTTCCAAATGGTGGTAGCCGATGATCCATCTTCACTAACTGATAAACCTGACAAAACATCTTCAATTAGAAGTGCTTATCTCTTGATTAAAAAAAGATGTATGTGACATAAGAAAAAGGGATCCAAATACCCTTACAGAAGCTGTAACTCCTATAGCAATCCATTATGAATATCGAATAATTATTGAAGCATCACCTGCAGAGCTTATCTAGTAGCAAGAAGCAGAATCATCGGCATCACCATCTGCTGGAGCTTATATCTAGTACTAGTAGAAAGAAGCAAAATGTAGCACAAGACTACATGGAAAGCACACCAATTTCAGAATATGTTGTGACCTATGAACTTCTTTTGAGGAATCATTAGGGTCACAAAAATCATTCTGGACTGATCTGATGACTGAAAAGGGCTCAAATGAGAAGAAAATTAGAATACTCAAAATTTGGTAGCAAAAGTATAGTAGAAATCTAAAATACTAACTACTAAGCTAATGACAACAAACTCCATGTAGACCTGCTAGCTGGATGTCACTGAGTAGGAGGCAGATGTAGTACCCTTGGTGCAGCTAGTGATCTAGCCTTCAGGTTTCCAGGATGGCTGCGTAAGAGGCAAAATCCAAATTGCCATGGAGAAGGTTCATATATAAAGGGAGGCACCCCTGTACATGGGGAAGATGAGCAGACAGAGAGGGAGATCGATAGACAGAAGCGGCTGTTCAGTTTGTTGCATTTTATGGCCACTGTAGGTTGCGGCAGTAAAAGAGAACATGCGGAGGGGTGCCTGCGGAAGGACGGTGTGAAGGTGAATTGTGAATAGACGGAGGAGCGCTTATGGGTGGGCAGGCGTTGGAGAGAAGCGGGCCCTTGGTGATGTTGCTTCACCAAATTGCAGAGAAATCTGCTAGTGGGGATTTCCTATGGTATAGTAGAAGGATGCAAATTGTAGGGACAAACTATTGTACTCATGGTGGCTAGTCATCATTTAGGAACATACCAATAGGAGGTGGTAGCTTTTCTGTCATGTATTATGAATAGTTTTTAGGTGTAAGTGAAATGGATAGTGCAAAAAGAAACCAATAGTTCTGGTGCAAATGAAATGTATGCAAATTGTAGTGACAACCTATTGCACTGATGGTGGTTAGTCATCATTAGGAGCATACCAACAGGTGGCGGTCGCTTTTCTGATTTATGAATAATTTATCTTCATGCCTCATGGGATATGCTGGTGTCTCAATCATTTTGATGCCCATGTCCCTCCTATACTCGATTTCTGTGAAACTAACCCTGCTATACTCTGCTTATGGTATTCAATTTCTGTGTGACAGCTGTGCTTAAATAAACTCTAATATCTGAATTATTCCTGTAGATTGCAGTGACACGCAAAAAAACAACTGTGCTTAAATAAACTCTAATATCTGAATTATTCCTGTAGATTGCAGTGACACGCAAAAAACATTTTCATGTGGAGCTTTGCTTCATGTTTCGCGTTAAATTTCAGTTTTAGGATCGTATGCAAATGTGAAATAGGTCATGGTATGGTATTTCAGAATGAAAGCGGGTAATGGTATGCTGGAACTTAAACCAAACCTAGTTGACTTCATGATACAACTGTCTTCTACTCTGGCGATATTTGAGTTTGCATTAGAATCACATCGATGGTTCATGACTTTTTGGTGTTTTAGGTAGCCTTTTATAATCTAGTCATTCATATTGTTTAACTAATTTTGTTCGGTTCTTTACATACAGTCTAGTACAGACTCTTGAATCTGCTTTAACATTTTTTTTTTTCAAAATGATATTAAAAACTAGATTAAGATTTTTCAGGTTTACCAATAGTGCGGCCAACAGTTTAGGTGAGTCATTAGCAATAAAAGAATACAGTTTCTGGTTTGGGTTTTATTCAAAGAGTTTTATATGCTTATTTGTCAATGCTAATGTTACTTGAGCTCTAAACAATCTTGTCAGTTACTTGATGTTTGTGGAGGCCCAGGGGGATTCATAACACCATAAATTGTGTGGAAGTTATATGAAACATATATTTTTATGTGCAGTCATTCCATTCTCAGCAATTTTCATGTTCTCTGTAATCTGTAAGAGTAACTTGGTGCTGTCTTTCAATTTTGTAGGTGCGATTCCTCCTGGACAAGTTTATGCTATAAATGATGCCTTGTCACCTGAGGGAGCAGCAGATGACTATGAAGCGTGCTTGAAGCAGCTTGTTAAGAGCGGTGTGATTTCCATGTCAGCAGCGACTGGATTTCCCAGGTTTGATCTCCAGCTTCTGGGAATGGGACCTGATGGCCACATTGCGTCTCTCTTCCCTGGTCACCCTCTTGTTAATGAGAAAGAGAGGTGGGTCACATACATTAAGGATTCTCCAAAACCACCACCAGAGAATCACATTTACATTTCCAGTAATCAACTCATCTGCATATGTTGCAATGGTGGTAACTGGAGCTGGAAAGGCTGGAGCGGTGCAGAAAGCACTTTCAGACAAGCAAACCTCATCAGATCAACTGCCTGTTGAGATGGCTGTACTGCAAGATGGAGAATTCACTTGGTTCACTGACAAGGCAGCAGTGTCCATGCTGCAGAACAAGTAAAGTTCATGGCAATCTTAGCTCGAAGCCATTTTAGCTCATAAATAAAGATCAGGGGCCTGCATAGTTTGCTTTCGTCCTCCAGGATTTCATGTAATCGTCCTCCAGGATTTCATGTAAGGGAGGCTTGAGCCTTTTATGTAGTATATATTGTTCATGTAGTGTTTCAAAAACTCATTTGGCTTCTGGCTTCTCTGAAACATTGCTCAATAAGTGTTTGGTTTAGTACATGGTTCTCTGTTCTGTGCTAGAAGCATGGAAGGAAATGTGCCTGCATTTTCTTTCAGGCTTGCCGTTACTGGCATGTCCCAGTTTCGAGAGGTTTTCGGTGCTCGCGTCATCTTATATGTGAACAGTGTTTTTGCGGGACTATATGAACAGTGATCTGCATTCCCAGTGATAGATTCCTTCATTCCAGTTCCCCCTACCTGCACTCAAAGTGATTCCTTCATTGCAGTTCCCCTACCTGCACTCAGAGTTTTCTGTTGAGCATTCAAGAACCTCATTTCGGGAAATTGCGCTGAAAATATTTGCATTTCTCTTTTAGAAAGGGTTGGTTTTTTTTTTTTTTTTTTTTAATACTGAACTCTTACGACCAAGCCTCTGACCGGGTACTCTGAAAGAAAATAAAATAATACATAAGACCACTATAAGAGCATTCACTGCCCTTCGCCGTCGTGGACCTTAGCTGCTCCATGTCCGCGATGAAGATTCAGAATGAAACTTCCAGACCATTCCCAATTCGACAAAGAGTCTTTCAAATTTGAAGCCCATCAACAGAAGCAAAGGACATTGTCACTTAGTAACACACTTAGTATCAGGGTTTGTGATTTGTCTCATATGAGTCTTTCCTCGGATTAAAAACATGCTTGATTATAAAGGGGCTCGTGGCTCGATGGTAAAGGCAATTTGGTTAGGGGCTCGTCAGGGATTCAATCGCGGGTCGCGACGGCTATCACGGATTTATTCCGAAGGATTTTCGACACTATGCGTTAAGTGGTGGCGGCGTCCCGTCGATAGCGGTTGCCAGTGGTGACTTGAACTTCAGATATCTTGTTCCCGGTGAGAAGGTCTTTCGTAGGGGTGGGGTGCGTGTGTTCATAGGGGTGAGGGTTCGCGTGTTGCGTGCGCGTTGTGTTAATAGGGGTCTCAAAAAAAGCGTGTTTTGATAATATAGCAAAAAGTATTATCATTTATGTCCCAAAATAAATTCAAAAAAAAATCAACTTTGATCAAATTTATAGCAAAAAGTATTATCATTTATGTCCCAAAATAAATTTATTATGAAAATATATTTCATAACAAATCTATGATACTTATTTTTGTCTCACAAGTGTTACTATTTTTTTATATATATAATTTTAGTCAAAGTTACGATGTTTGACTCCTCGAGATGTAAAATTTACATGTGTGGAACGGAGGGAGTAGTATCATACAAGCCACTGAGCCAAAAAAAAAAAAAAAAGCCACTACCCCAACAAGAAACTAGCTAGCTAGCTAGCAAGCTAGTGTAACTCTAGCTCATGTTGAACTGCCGATGCTATCTTAGACAAGAACAATGCTAGATTAAATAAATTAACTAAAAACATTATATGACTACTACCAGGTTCACTTGATTTGAGGCGAAAATGATTTTCCAACCAACCAAAATAAAGCAGCCCAGATGTTCAACTAGTACCCAGGAACCATACAGTATCGAAGTTGTTGTAGAGAACTTAACCATGTGACAAAGAAAGAGAAACCATCATGTGCATACTAACTCAAACATGTGAACTTAACAGGTTCAAGTTTAAAGGGCATTACCTTGTTTAAATTTTCTTCTATCTAAATGCAATCTCAATCACCGTCCATAGCTATATTATCACGTGCGTTGTCTGAAATTTAGAAAAAGGGGAAAAAGTGAGTTTATGTCATTTTTTTGCATGCATACATGTTATGAACAAATGATGGTATTGGGATTTACCTCGTGATCTTAACCAAATCCTGAATTGAAGTAAAATGAGAGCTTCAATGGTTTCACTCTTGAACCTGCTTATGTAACCATTCATACCAGTAGAAAATACACTCTTTGGCCATAGTGGACGCAAAGTGCAACTAAAAATATCGTTAACCTCAACAGTCAACATTACTCACATTAGAATCCTCAATAATTGAGTCACCAAGTCGTAAGGAGTATACAACAAACAGTTTTCTAAATGTTCTCTCTACTTTGGAATTAAGATATTTGAATGCTTCTTCTATGTCAATTCCTTCATTAATTCCATGCATGCTTACAACGGAAAAAAAAAAACTATCAATGTTGTATTTTAATTTTATATAGATTTAATATAACATTGTCATATGGTTACCAAAATAACTTATATTTTGGATGCTATGGTCATCATCATAAACTAAATTATAGCTTTTAAAATTTTATATAAAGGTGAGAAATTAAATAACAGAAGTGTAGCATTCCATCCTCATTTTTTTTCATTATAAGGGTTTGGTAGCTTTTGTTTATCCTATCGCAACATACAGGTAGTATACGTAAAATGCTACTGAGTCGGGCAATTCACGTGTTTCATTAAAAAATCCTAACCTATCAAATCCAAAAAAATCCGTAACCTGTCAAAAAAAAAAAATGTAGACAATATTTTGGTGAGATAAATCACAAACTGGCGCATTTGCTGGCGGTCCAACCAATGTGCATGCCGAGGATTCGAATCTTCGTGGACGTCGACAGATCATGAACACACTCAGACTGCCACGCGCTGGCCGGCCGGCCGCCCCCGCCGACCCAGTGCCGGCCACGGACCCACGGTCTTCCCTCATGCGGCGCCATCTGCCGACGCAGCCGCAACAAACCAGCGATCTGTCTAGTCTGAACTCCGAAACACGAGCGAACACATGATGCCCAAACCGTAACCTAAATTAAACTGCTATCCATGCATTCTCTGCATCCAATATGCTCACCTCCAACCTATGTTCATGTGACTCTCGCCAAGGCGTCACACATGACTACATGAGCATGATGGACCAAGAACATGGCCTAGATTGTAGGGCACTCCGCACTCCGCACTCGCCCTAGGACGACCTACCCATTCCGGCCACTAGCCACAGCTGCATCGTCGGAATCGCAATGCTAAATTTTCTCTTCATCAGAGACAATTATTAATAGCATCTGCACCATGTTCCGGCTCGAGATTCTTCTGTTTGTTCATATAAAAATGCAGGTCGCAAGACCTGGTCTTTAGAAGAGGAGACACGTCGCTCATTTGGATGTCGCTACTGCTGACGGGTCTCGGAGAGAAACTTTATATGCTTTTGTCTGCAGCGCGAGCGACGCAAATGTGTTTTGGAGGAGGTCAGCAACTGCAGCGTTTTGATACAGTAGGGCGGATCCAATCATCCAAACGAACACAAGAAAACTATATATACCGACCATTTTTTAGAAAGATAAGACAGTTTTTGTTGAACAGTGAAGGAGAAGTTATTTTTTGACAATAAGGAGAAGTTATATTTTTTTTAGTGACAAGCTGTCAAAAGTGGGTCCTCAAGTGCTCAGAATATACCCTAGTAGGTCAAGTGTTATCTTATCTTAGCTAATAATACTTCCTCTATTTTTTACATGTCACATTTGCTTTGTCCTAAGTTAAACATTACTTTGACCAACCATTTTTAAAAACATCTTATAGTTTCACAAAGTATAAAAATATATATTATGAAAGTATTTTCTAGAAAAAAAATCTCCTGCAAAGTTTTTAAAAATATATATTATGAAAGTATTTTCTAGAAAAAAATCTTTCATTGTTGTGAGCTGAATAGAAGGAAAGAAAGTGAGGGAGGGCCAAAGAGGTCCACTCCACTCCCACCTCGAGATGCTCGGCGATCGATCGGGCGTCGAAGAGGCTTCGAACGACGATCGTAGAAGGGGCTGGCGGCTTCATTTCTCGGTGAGATCGACGATATATTGCAATGGCAGCATCTAGGGCTAACAACGGCTTGGAGATGGGAAACATATACACATCGGGGTCCTCGAGGCTTTATAGAGCAATGGCATGGCATTAACGCCAAAATGCTAAAAGAGTCGGGCTGCGAGGCGACTTCCTCCTAGAGGAATCCGACTTCGAGGGCGGGGTTGAGACGCCGCCCGAGCAGTGTGGGGGGCTCCTTCATGTGAGAGAGAGAAAAAGGAGCAGCGGATGCTCAGACTAGGCGCAAAGTGGGCCACAACGGGAGAAGGAAAATGATTTGTTTTCCCTTTTGAATCAAGACTACTCACAAAAATAAATATGCACAAGCTTGAATGCACAACATCGTTGCTACATCCAATGATAAAAAAATATTATTTTCCTATGTTTTCATGAGCACAAGAATTCACAATTAAATTGTTTTATCACTATTTCAAATGAGGCAATTTTTAGGGTGCTACATGTTCCCTCCATCTGCACAGTTGCACTTGGTGCAAACCCAAATTTCCACGCCCACTCTCTAAACCCTAGGGAAGTGAAGGCAATGAGGCGGGGACTTGGGGGAGGGCAAGCGTAGCTGCGTAGGTGGGTGGCGGCGCCAAGGAGAAGGCTTCGGGGCTCGGCGGCGACAGCCGTGTAGGCGGCGGCGCCGATCCACTGAACGCCCTCAAAAGCTGTGCAAAGTCTCCATGACGATTGGCGAGCAGGACACAACTCCATGCTTCCACATGTGGTACATCTCAATCCAAGGTATCCCTGGTCAATTTCTAGTTGCTAACCACATTGTGAAAGGGGCTTCTTTAAATTGGATCTATAGAGGTGAATATGTACCTACTACTTGTATGTTTCTTTTGCTAATTAGCATTGTAACAATCTATGTGTTCCTAGATGCTAATAGCATAATTGAAGTGTGTGTTTTAGTAGACACAATTTGTACTTAATTTTTTTTCATGAATTTTGTACTCATATTTTGAGTTTTTACGTCGTGTGAAAATTTTGAATGCACACGCAATGGGGTGGTCTTTGCTTTGTGTAATTTTTTGCATTATTGTTGCGAGTTTAGATCAAAGCAAAAATATGGTTAATAAAACTTCAAAACCTCTTATTTTACATCAATTGAGAGCTGAAGCATTGACAAGCTTTTTGTTTATTGTTTTTGAATCTAGAAACTGTTAAGTGCTAAGTTACTTTGATGTATTGATTGATCATATAGCTTCTTAATCAATTCTTTGCCCTTTTCTCTTTCTTTCCCTCTCTTCAACAGAGCTTTGGTGGACCTAGGTGCAAATGTGACAAAGACACACCCCATCCTCTATTTCTCTAGCTACCACCACAATCCTAGAAGACTTCCTTGATCTAACTACCTACAACCAAGGATGGACTACATCAAGCAACAATGTGTTGAGTAGTCCTTCCACGGTTCCACCCCATATGCTTCTTTGGTAAAAGCACGCCACAATTGCTCATAGTCATGAAATGATTTGGTATTTCCTTTTCTTTATTCTTGGTAGAGAAAGGATGAGTCATGAGATTCAGAAGACCTTGCTAACAAGTTAGTGAACATATGGGTAGCTAATCTTGCTTTGTATGAGACCCAAAGCAAACACTATAATTTGCTTCAGTTGGATCTAGGAACCCACAAAAGGTATATGTAAAGAGTTTGTGGTCATATTTTTATTACAAATCATATGATTTCCTATTGGGGTTCCTTGACTAGACAAATATGTGTTCCTTAAAGAGGAAGTAACTATTGCAATTGGGCCAAATTAGTGTTTATCACAACTTTGCAGATCTATTTAGCCATAACTAGCTATATATTTATGATTTAGTTGTTCATAGGGTTGTTCATCATATTTGTTGCACTTCCTTATACTCCATTCACTAGATAACAAAACAAATGTCTAAGTCTTATTAAGAACCTAAACTCAAAGCTCAAAGCTCTAGCTGCTAATAAATAACGACAAGTGGGTACAACATAATAATAATTACTTTGGTTCAACCATTCTACATTGCATGTAATCTTGGTGATGGTAGACTCATAGGGGGTAGAGGTGCGTGTATTCATAGGGGTGAGTGTTGTGTTGTGAGCGTCTACATTGTATTGCGTACTTCTAAAAAAAATATACACTACTTTTTGTGGGCACGGAATCCATAGTTGCATGTTTTTCTAGAGCGGCATAAATATCCGTGGGTAGTTTTTGGTGGTGTTTTTCAGGTCATATCGGTTTGTCTATGAAAGAGGAAGGAGATTATTGCTCAAGGCTCCATTTTAGTACAAACATATTTTGTGAATGTAATGTGACTAACTGTGATCATTGTAAATGACTCTAAAGCTATCTTTGGAGTGCTTAGTGAAAGGATCATGCATAATACTAGGAAATTTTCTGATTTCAATAAATCTATACTTGAAGGCATTTCAAAGGGGGTCGGTGGTTTATTGTAACAAAATCAACAAATGGATCGTGGTTTATGAAAAATTTGAAAACTACTTTGATGATAGCAGACATTTCCAAGGCTTTTGTGAACAAGACGAGATCTCTGTGTGGGGCCTCACTAAATGGAGGAGACATAAATTTGCGAAGCGTTATCTATAACATTGACTAATCACATGGGAAAGTATATCCTACAAATTTTTTCGAGGATGATTATGTGATTCGACAACTTTATCTAGATGATAAAAAACTCTAATAAACATGTAGAGGTATACAACATTCCACAATATCTATCTCGTTTCTTAAAACTATACTTATTGATCTCATACATCGCATGTTTTTTAGAACTTTGATGAAGTACAGAAGTGTCAGATGATACATAGGAGGCTTAGAAGATAAATGAGCATGGCTTACTCAGTAAGTTAACACAAGGCGAATGGTATGAGATGAAAAAGTGTATGTTATAAAAAAAGAAAGTTGGGAAGCAGAATTTAATATCCTTATTAGCATGTAAGTTGTGGTTATATATAGAGAGAACTACTACGCTATAGCTAGCTACAAAATATCCGAATCCAAACTACGCCTAGTTAGCAACTCAAGATAGAGTAATGGACTAAGGACTAAATGAGACTTAAAATTATACCATTAATCCTCTTGTTTGGTAATTTAAGGACTAAATGAGACTAAAATTTTATCTCTAGTTCCTATTCACCAAATAGGTCCTTAGGGCTTCTCCTATGGCAGAATAAAAACCGACTTATCGTAGCACAACAAAAAATCGATTCAACCATTGGAGTACCGACTCATTGATAGGAGAAAAGATAAACAAATTCACTATGTTGAGTCGACTCCTGACCAATATAAAACAATACTTTTAGGTGGGTAGGAAGAACAAGCATGTGGCATGCCAAGCTTGTGCATTGATAGCTCTTTTTTTTTTTATTTGTGTGTGGGTCCAACTGCTTGGTTTTGGCTCATTTTTTCTAACATGTACCGAATCACCACTACATATGTCCGAATGGACTTTAGGATGATTCACTTTGGGGGTATACGTGGCCCTTTGTTTAATCATTTTTTTATTCGATGAACTGACTTGCCACTGCAGATGCTCTTAGCACAGTCCATAAAAACACGAAACCACTCCATAACTCCTAGGTTTGCCTACATACTCGTATTTCTCTCACATCGTATGTGGCCGGATCCGTGCATGGTGCAACACCCCCTTCCGCCATTGGCAGCCCGGCTCCTAGTGACTGGAGGTAGCTCTGCCACCCTCGCAACGCGATTAGAGGCGTCCCTACTCCTACTCGACGCAACCGACAGCGGCCCTCTGCCACGCCACGTACCGGCGGCGGCCCTGCTTCCCTGCGCTGCTATCGGCGGCGGCCTAGAGATATAGATACTTAAATTAATTTATTAGTTTAACCTACATACTACATATCTATCTTTTTTAAAACTCGGGGACTCCCCATTTCCATTATAGAACGGAAATACAACAATTTTTCGGAGAAGTTCGAAACAAGAAAAAGAAAGAAAGGGAATCTAGCTAGCCGACGACTTGCGAACCCACCTTGGGGGCTTAAACGAAAACTTCTTACAAACCACGCTTAACCTCACGGTGCAAGAGGAACACTTTCAAAGACAAAACACAAGACAAAGGCAAGAGACTTGTGTCTTCAACAAAACAACCCATCGAGAGAAAATTTTAGTACGTGTTGTAACCATTTTGTTGCACTCCACCGGTGCATCCTCTGGTATGCTTGGCCCTCTTGACCGCCAGAAGCTTGGTCGCCGCCTTCAACATCAGGGAGATGCCCTTCTCCATCTCCACCTTCTCATCTTTGAATATAAACCTGTCCAAAAACGCATTAATTAAAGCTCCGGCGTGGCAAATGATCTTCAACGGATCTTTGATTTTTTTTTTATTAAATCATGCATTATTTATGGCTTTCCATGTATCCCAAAGCATATAGCCGCTACACCCGTGACATGAAAGTCAGCACCATTAGGCAGCCATGTATTCAACCAATTCCAACACCGGTTAGCTGGGATACTATCAGCTCCCAAACACGTAGCTACACAAGCCCAAACTACTCTAGCTAAATAGGTGTTCAATGGTTTTTTTTCATTATAGAAATAACATTGAGGGTTGCCATGCCAATTCCTTTTGATCAGGTTGTCTTTTGGTAGCACAACCTTGTTTGATAAGAGCCACATGAAGTATTTGATCTTGGTAGGGATTTTCCCTTTCTAGATTCTCCCATTGCCCTCATTGGTAATTTTATTATACATAGACTTGATTGTGAATTTGCCTTTTCTCTCCCACTTCTATTTAATTTTGTCTTTCTTCATTTGCAATTGAAAGGCCTCAACTTTGCCCCAGATACTAGACCAGATTGAATTAAGTTCACTAAGAGGCCTCAACTTAAGCCATCTTCTAAAGGAAATTTGCACATTGCCATTCTTCACATTTTTCATAGATAATCCCTCCGGGTTTGGTAAAAAGAAGTCGTTTTAGACAAGGATTGGGTCAAATAGTGGGAATATAAATTATCAATAACTTTTAAGTTATTAAGTTTGTAAAGTAAAAATTATATGAATAGATTTGTCTTAAAAATACTTTCACAAAAGTAACATATATCATATTTTCATTAATATTTTTATAATAACTAGAGGTCAAAGTTGTGTTTTAAAGAGTTGTTGTCCTTGTCTAAACGACTTTTTACCAAACCGGAGGGAGTACATCTTTTGTTCACACCATAAGGCAAGTTTTATTGTTCAATATCTTGTAAACCATGTAACTATATTTGATCAATAAAGTACACCACTTGCTTTTTTAAAAAAGTAGGGACAATATTACACAAGGATACTACATATCTATCTTGGATCTTAAAGCTGAAGTTGGGTTAATAAACGGGTCCAATTTCATGGGAATTATGCAACAAGTCAACAATTATATAATTTGTGCATGTAGTTTCAGTGTGTCGTTTCCAGAACCGTGTTGCCCCCAGCGAACGACCAGTTCAAAGCGTCGGTCCACGGCAAGTAGAAGCCTTTTTTGTGGCAAAATATTTTCAGGCTGCGTGGCGCACATCCAAGGCATTGACAAGTTGCGATTTTCCACGAGCTAAACGTGTCGTCGTCTAGGAAGTCAATCCCGTCTCGTTTACGTCCATACCTTTGGTAACCTGACACTTTGTCTACACACAGCGTGTGTAGAAATGGTCAAAAATATATCTCTGGGATAATATAATAGGTCAAGATAATAAGGCTGATCGATAATATACGCCTAGTGGTCGCATGAAATCTCCTGTGTTATTTTTTTTTTCCAAGGACGAAGAGATCTTTACCTTTTGGATTTCTGGTCGCCCAAATACTTCGTCTGAAATTCTTAGTGGTCAAAACAAAAAAAAAAAAAAAAAAAACGCCTCTGGATCAGAATCAAAGACCTGCCTGCTGCTTGTTGGAGAAGGTCACCTAAAATTGCATCCCAATCACTTACGTCAAAAATAAAAAAAAAATTGCATCCCAATCGGATAAACTTCACCAATAGTTGACCTTGAAAGCCGTCTAAAATTTCAGGACGGCAAATATTAAATGCTGGAACGTTTTTTTTGTCGATAATTCAATGCTGGAACGTTGAGTGTCCTACAATGCAACGGACCCCGTTCGGGACGGGGTAGGTCTATCATCTATTGCGCTCGTCACTGACCTGTGGGTCCAGTAGAGACACGGCCAAGAATGACCCCACATGGCAGGTGGCCCATTCAAACGCGCACGGCACCCACTCCCCTTGTGGCTCGGGTCTTATTGGCGTCACATGCTACACTTTCTCCCCGTGTCCCGTTGCTAAAAGCTTAAGAGAAAAACCAAATCGGACAGTACTGTGGCCAAGCAGCGCGCGGGGGTGGGGCGGGCGGACGCACGCCGGCGGCGAGATCCTGAGGTGGCCGGGGATGGAGGCAGGGAGGCGGGGCCCGGCGGGTGGTGGCGCTAGCGGAGCCGGAGGGCAAGCAGCTGCTGGGTGGGTGGGGGTTTCGGGGTAGGTGGCTGAGAGGGACATGAAGGCGCTGCGGCGATCCAGCACCTCCTCCTCGCCGTCGTCGTCGTCCTCGCCGACGGCCGCGTCCTCCCCGCCGTCCTCGTCGTGGATCCACATCCGCTCGCTCCTCGTCGCCGCCGCGTCCTCGTCGTCGTCCTCCTCCTCGTCGTCGTCCTCCTCCGCCGCGGCCGCCGCGGCGGGGAGCGCGGTGGCTGTGGTGTCGGCCGCGGCGGCTGCCTCTTCCTCTTCCTCGCCGGCGTCGTCCTCGCCGCACTCGGATCGGTGGGTTTCTCCCTTCGGATTGGCGAAAGGCGCTGCCTTTACGACTTGGAATGTCTCATATTCGGTTCTTGGTACATGAGCGTCGTTTGGCTGCTGCTGATCTGGTTCTGTGGACCCTCCCCGAGCTTGCCGTGTTGTAATTAGTGGTCTGAATACGACCTAGGTACTCAAACTAGGGTGTTTTATGTGCTCTTGATATAGTAATGAGTTAGATTGCAGCATAGAGTAGAGGTGTAGGTGGATGGATGGCTCGGTGTCGGTGCACTTCTACCCATGTGTGAATCCACTGTCCCATCAATCGGTTTCCAAGGCCATGGACTAGTCACCTCAGTGTGTTTATTTCCAGTTTCACTTTTGTTCTTAGTGACATGATGCTTCCCTTATGTGTTTCTGAATCTAATTTTGGTTTATATGGCTTTACATCTAGATAGATCAGTGACACCTCTAGGGAGTAAGATCACAACTTATGCAGTCTCGAATATCTAGTTGATTATAGCTAACCTGCTGCAAGTTAGTTCATCCAGGGACAATAAGACTGTCATCAGCAGTGCGCAAGTATTTACAAGCAACCAGAGAAAGTTGATTCTGTGTTGAGTTCATTTGATAAGACTGTCAATTCTTTCTTTGTGTAACTCGATCTATTTCTTGTACATGCCGTAATGAGTTTAGTATTGTATGTTCAAATCTTGTTTAAGGTGTCATAATGAGAACTTGAGCTTTAGATGCAGTATGTGCATCATGTGATACTGAAGCATGTTACTGCACTGTACATTTAATCTCTCAGTTGATATACCAACATTATTGTCGTTAATTTATCTGACTGGTTATACCATTTGCTGAATATCTGCCCTATATGGTATTATGGTTACAGGGGTGGCATTAAATCTCCATGGTCCCGAAGGAAAAGAAAACGAGCACTTTCTCGTGAACAGTGGGAGAGTCTGTTTTCAGCAAATGGGAAGCTTCGTGATGGTGGAAAGAAGTTTCTCAAGAAAGTTCGCAGTGGTGTAAGTACAGTGTTTATTCATTTTCAGCCATATCATCCAGATATTGGTTGCATCAGAGTTGGGTATCCGTTGTATGTAGTTAAATACACAGTAACACAGTCATGTCTATATCTCTTCTATTACGGAAATGTTTTGTATAGTCCAACTGCATGACTGACGTAAATGTCCCTCTTTTTTGTACCAGGGCATTGAACCAAGCCTTAGGGCTGAAGTTTGGCCCTTCCTACTAGGAGTGTGAGTTACTTGATCTCTTTTACCCATCCTGTAAATTTATTACTACTGTTTTTTTTTGTGTGTGTGCAAGTTTAAGATTATACCTATGGATGTCAATACCTTCCAAAGCATCATGTTACTTACTTGATTAATTGCCTTGTTAATTATTGGCCTAGTGTCAATTTCCTCTTTTTTTTGTCCTACAAATTTGAATCCAGACTGATTTTTTCTCGAAAACGCAGGAGAACTGTGCTTCATTGTATTAAGAAGAAAATAACAGGGGTGTAAGAACCCCATACAACACAACACACGAATCCAGACTGATTAATAACCATGTTCTATGAATCGGTATCAGTTCACTTTTTATGAGCCTCAATGCATTACTGGTTAATGCAAAACTAGCTTTATAAGTGGTATTTAATAATTGTTTTTAACTAGGATCAATCTTGAATTCTGTATAGATAAATTTCAAGGTGATAAGTATTTTTTGTTTATGTGGCTGGTTTTTCTTTTTAGAGTTGACAGCTAAATACTTTCCTTTTTTAGAAATATGACTGATCAATCCCTTTCTAAGGGTTTCCCTTGCCCATCCTTATAACTCCGGAGAGCAAAGGGCATACAAGGTTTTGCAGCTTCCTTGATCTCCTAGGAAGCTCTAGGGCTTCGTCATCCTAATCTTCGAGCTGTTGAGGGTGTCGCTGCTTCCGCATGGTCATGTCCGACAAGGTGGAAACTGCTGGTGGCCATTTTTGCAAATGGCAGAGGCAGGATCTGCGCCCCCGCTCAGGTATCAGTGTGGCAGGAACCTGTCTGGAGGTTTGCTTCCCCGCACCGTCTCCCTAGCCTCATTGGTCGGGCAGAGCTCCTGGGTGACAGATACCCAAATAGGCCCTGGCTCTCGTCCTGTTCCTGAGCCAGCTTTCCTCAGCTCAGCAGTGGCGGTGGAGCTCAGGTGTCAGTGTGGCAGGAACCTGTCGGGAGGTTTGGCCCAAGCCTCATTGGTCGGGCAGAGCTTTGACAGATACCCAAATAGGCCAAGGCTCCTGTTCCTGAGCCAGCTTTCAGCTGGAGCCTCTGGTGGCCCAAGCCCCGTGGGATTTGGTCAGTATCCCCCTGGCTTGGCTTATTTCAGGGGGTTAATTATGCCATGATGGTGCTAAGTAAGGGATTTACATAACCCGGTGTTAGATATTTGTCATTGTGCATGTGCACATGCAACTGGTATTTGTATGTAGGCTTACAGTGGTCGCTGCTACATCTGCAACTCTTATCGTTGTCACTGGAAATCTAGGAACTTTGTAGGTTTATATTAGGAAGATGGATTATTTAGTATTAACTCCTGAAACGGAGTGTAGGAGCATTCAGTTGTATCTATTTTTGGGGGAACCCCAAATTACACCTCCAGAATTTTCCTGTTTGTTAATTTACCACCAGCACTAGAAACCACATCCTTTATAACCCTTGATTATCAAAACTACCTACTTTACCCCTACCCCTACTTTACCCCTACCCCTGAAACCCCAGTGTTTTTTGGTGAGCTGTTCATTCAGCATTAAAAATAAAAATAAAAAGTCTAACAAAAAACTATATAAACATGGTACTTTAGCATTACCTATGTAAAAGCCACTTCCAAGTTAATGAAAACCTTGGTGGATTCTTGGCTACAGAAGTATAGTTTTAAAAGTAAAGAGTTTTGGTATTTGGGTTTTCTCGATCTGCGTAAGAAGATCTTCTAAAGCCGAATACCAGGGGGACTTTCTAGCCACAAAGGATCGAGTTTTTTTTTTAGGCTTATAAAATGTAGGGTTGCGTAGTGTATGGTTTAAATGAGAAGACTATAAATGTTCAGGTGTGTAATGTGGACCTTTTCCTTCTCCCTTTTTTATTAGCTGATACTGAAATTCTGGAATATGAGTAATCGATCTTGGAGGAATGTGATTTTGCAAAATAACCTTAATTTATGGCTGCTGCTGAATGCTCTAACTTCAAAACAATATACATATAGTATTATCAGCTG
This sequence comes from Hyparrhenia diplandra, assembly GCA_015847255.1. Taxonomy (NCBI): domain Eukaryota; kingdom Viridiplantae; phylum Streptophyta; class Magnoliopsida; order Poales; family Poaceae; genus Hyparrhenia; species Hyparrhenia diplandra. The sequence goes on from JADLZK010000067.1 coordinate 184,720, forward strand.
TTCCGGGACTAACAGCAGTGACAGCCTTTTGCTGGGCCCAAAACAGGCCAATGGGGGCCTGTGGGTACTGTAGCTTGCCCTAAAACCCATCTAGGTTTAGGACTAGGAAGAGTCAAGAAATTGGGATTACTTGAAAGTCAAATTGAGTCAGGTCTGTTTGGATCTCATGGACTAACATCTACTCCAGTTGACTAAAGTTTAGTCTTTGAGAATCCAAACAGTTAAACTAGTTGGTGAACTAACTAGTCTAATCCTCAACTAGTTGTTAGTTCACTAGTCCATACAACCCAACTATTTAGGACTAGTAACTAGTTCAGTAGTTCTAGTCTATAGTAGTACATTTTAGTCCTTGAATCCTAACAGGACTGAAGTAATCACTAGTCACCAAACTATTAGTCAAATAATCACTAGTCTAGTTCATCCAAACAGGCCCTAAGGAGAGATGTATCATTGTAGAGCCCAAAATAATAAAGGGGAAACGGCAATTCTACATATTTGACCACAACAGCAAAGGTGGTTTACATATCAGGCGATTGTCATTAATCAGCAACACCATGCTACCTCACCATGCTGGCAGTATATGTTAAGCTAATGACTGGAAGGCACCATGTCCTCTCTCTAGGGACAGTCTCAAAATAGGGGAAACAGGGCCCTTGGGTATTTATCCCCCAGTTCAAGGGAAGGTGACATCAGCAAAGTAAAAAAATAACAGTGTTCAGCTTGACCGGTGGTTTCAAAGTAAAGTTTTGTTTATACACTTACATCTGCACATACAGTTGAAAATCATTGAAAATGGAGAAGAAGGCATGGTGTTTTATCTGCAGTTTGATTTGAATAGCTCTGAAGCGTGATGGAACTCTGTGCATGATCAAGAAAACTGTAACATATTCACCATTTAGATTTTTTTTTTGTTGATGTCTGGCATATGTTTATAGGTCTGTTTGGGTACCTGAGGAGCGGCCGGTTTTTCATGGGCGCTCAATGTACCATGTCCATATTTCCATGAAGAGTGCGAGACTAAGAAAATCATGTAAACATGGCAGCATCCACTGACTTTATCTCTTTAGTAAATTCAGAAGAGGTTGATATTGATAAGCGAGGCGAAAAGGAAAAAATGGCGGCGAGGACATCATATTAACATTCATGTATTGTTTATTTTTTTATATGTTCTGTTAGGGTTTTTTGATGGTTGGGAAGTTTTGTGAGATGGACAAATGAATGGCTGTGCGCTGGACGCCATGGAAATTCTGAGTGGCAAAAATTTGAAATGGTTTGTGGCCAATGAGGAAGCAAAAAATGTTGTAGAAGTTTAAGGGTAATGGTAGATAATCACTAGTCCTAGTTCATCCAAACAGGCCCTAAGGGGAGATGTATCATTGAGATTAAGCAAGAATAATCTGACCAACCCCTAATTCTCCCTCCCTGTTCTCAGCTGCTGAGAAGACGCCAGATGAGCCACCAGCTCCATGCATGGCCATGCTGCCCACCATGATTCTGAATCATCTCCAGGATGACCCCACAGCATGCTGCTGTTGCCACCCCTCCCTCTGATCCAGATCCGGCCTTCCCTAGGGGCACTTCTTTCCTCTCCTCTTTTTACCCCCCAGATTTAGGAAGGTGACATCAGCACAGTATGGTGTCAAGCCTGCTCAAATTTGCCCATTTTAACTGAAAGGCTAAAGTTTTGTTTACGTGCATTACATGTTATGGTTGGTGAAACTTTTTGTTCACGGAGATTGCCCAGTATGTTTTGTCTGCAGTTATGATTTGAATAGCTCTGAAGCAGGAGCAGTGTATTCTGTTAAGATCAAGAAAAGGTAGGTATATTCACCATTTATATTTTTCTTTGGTGATAACTGGCATATGTTTTTAGGTCTGTTTGGGGACCTGGTTTACACTGCAAGGTTTTCATTTGGCTCAATGTACCATGTCCATATTTCCATGAAGAGTGCGAGACTAAGAAATATCTTGTAGCAAAGATTGAGCAGCATCCACTGACTTCTTTATCTCTTTAGTAAATTCAGGAAGGACTGTTGATATTGTACAGAATTTGAAAGTAGAAAAAAATGGAACGAGGACATCATTTTGACATTCATGTATTGTTTATTTTTTTTATATGTTCTGTTAGCATTTTTACGTGCTGGGACTTTGGTACAGGGGGAAGGATGAAAAGCTGCGTGCAGTGCCAACAAATTCTTGGCTACAATGGAAATGGATTGAAGGCAATAACTGAAGTTAATAATGAGGAGTGTTCTAGCAGCATGGACTGCTGAAGGATGAATCACCTTGTTTTGAAGGCTAATACTGGATGCTCCTGTTTCAGGCTGCTAGATGATGAACAGAATGGTTGTTAACCAACCATGAGAACATTCCCTGTGCTGTTGTTGAATGTCAACATGGAAGAAGAAAAAGATGGTTTCTTATGCATATCCATGAAATAAAAGTATTCTATCATCTGATTCTGAATCATCAGCACAGAACCAGGATGACCCTAGAGGATATCTGTGTCTTAGAGTGGAGAACTGTGATCCAGATCCTAAATTTACCAGGAGCACTTCTGAAAAGGCCGTTTTTTTAGGTGAGGCACTGTAAACCTCAGAGGTTTAACATGTTATAGGCAAAAAAGGCTGGATGCTATCTTCATCAATTTAGTGAATGGATTTTGTTCTCTAGACAAAGGCTGGTTTATCAAGGTAGAGCATTGCAGTCTGCAGTATCTGTTGGTGTTGAAAATTATGATCACCAGAGCCCAGTATGATTTTGTTAAGCAATTACCAGGAAAATATTGCTGAAATTGAGGCATAAACTGAATGATCCTGATTTTGGCTAATGCCAAGGTCCATTTCAAATCTGTTGTCACCTATTTTTTAGATAATGGACGAGGATGATGTATCATTTTGGTGTTTCGTGTATTTCTAGATGTAAAGCAAGGCAAAAATTAATATAGCTCGATGATAATTTGAATAAGAAGGCAGTTGAAGATTGTCAAACAAAACCTGAGCGAAAAGATTCACACCTGTATAGGCATCTGCAGAAGTTGCAGGCTGAGGGACTGTTTCATTTGTGTACAGAATGGTGGTAGTTCTCTTCAAAAGGGCTTCTTTTGAGCAAACTGTGTGCCTGTGGAAGGTTTTCTGGGCTGACCAAGCAGGAAAACGAGCCGGGATCGGGAGGTTTCAACTGGGTAAGGATAAGACTGCGTGCCTCCTCCAGCCTAGACGATTTTGTTCTTAGCCTACCATTACCAAAAGGGCTTCTGTGTCAAACAAAAGAGGAGGAAAACTTAATAAAAAGAAAAAAGCAGCATGGACGAGATATTGCATAGAGTGCAACAGCATGGCTGGGCAGCTGGATGTCTGGAGGCTGCTAGATGATGCACATGACCTGGTTGTTAACCTTCATGATAAAATCTGATCTGGTGGTGAGTGCTGTTCGTCGCTCAAAAAATAAACTAAAAAAAAAAAAGGTGGTTCCTTTACCACCTACTGAACCTAAAAGTATTCTATTATCTGCTATTCGTTCCCAGCACAGAACCAACTTCTAGGTATAGAGAATGTTGTAAATTTAGAGTGAGGACTTTGTCCTCGCAAAGAAAAAGGCTGAAAAGATTGTTTGGTGTTAGTGAGGCACTGTAAACTGTTCGTTGTTTAAATTTTGTTATAGGCAAAAACAGAGTTTCCTGGGATGGCACTTCAAAATTTTATGCATCCATGCTCAAGTTAAACTAGACAAAGTAAATGATTTTCTCAATGAAGAATTTGTGTCTCATGTGTTTGGCTGGTGTTAAATTGGATACCAGATCCTGCAAACCAATTTCGTTGTGCAATTACCAGGAAAATATTTCTGAAATTCCGGCACCAAAACTGGGAATAAGTGCTGATTTTGGTTAATAGTTCCTCCATTTCAAATTAGGGCCTAGGGGTCATTCTGACATTTTTAGAAAATATTTTTTATTATGTATCTGAATATAGTTTTATATCTAGATGTATAGCAAAAAAAAAAAACTAAAATGAAAAACTAATTAGAATTTGAAACGGAGGTAGTAAGTTACAAACAAAAACTGAGGAAAATTGGATCCCTTTCTGCATATCAACTAGTATTTGAAACGAAGAGACAGTAAGTGCCTAGATCAAAGAGCCTAGATATTTTATTTCACCTAGCCTAACACCCTCTAGATGCATTTTGTTCTTTTTACCAGTACCAACCAAAAGGGCTTCTGTTTGATCTGCTTTTTCACACCCAGAATGACAAGGCGAGCAACACATAAATATGATGGTACGATGAAGGGAAATTCTGATGTGATCTTGCCTGGTACGGCTCGGCAGATGTCACTATGGCAGTATTGGCGTCATCCGCCATGGCGCTTCTACAAAAGTTCCCATAGCCCAGCCCATAGCTTCTGTTGTCGGATTCGAGTTTGGAATGCTGGGAAGTTTGGCTCTTGAGCTGGCTAATACCCAAAATGCTTTTGATCGTTTCAGGGAAAAAACTGTGCAGCTCTGTCAGTCCGTAGCAATGAACCTCTGTAAGTTCGTAGCAATGAACCGCTGTAAGTTCATTCAGACAACTGATTTCTACTACCATATCCCTACGCCTTTCTTTGTTTCTGAAATTGAACTGATTTCTATATAACTACACTACATTTTCTATAAAATTCTTTGCATACCAAACGGTCCAGCCTCCAACATTTCTTCAGCTCTCGCTCCGTCAGTCCGTCCTGATCAGCAAAAGAAAGTTGAACGGATCGACATCAACGATTTTTCTTCCCAAAGCGCCGAGATCTGGCTGCCACCACGGCCAGGGTTGGGCGTCCGCGGAACTCAACTCCAGACCATTGGAGGAAGCTCCCTGCGGGTGACCACGGCGACGGCGACGCCAGACAGGCAACCCGACAAGCCGCCGTGCGCCATGTCCGGACGCCCTGCTGTGGTAGACTGTGCGACAGAGAGCCCTGAGAGCAGTGAGCACACTGCGACTGCCACTCTGCCAGCAGCCACTACTAGTAGCCGTCGATTGTTCCGTGCGTTGTCAGAACAGATGATTGACGGGACGACACCTTTTGTCCGGCAGGACGGCGATCATAAGATATCTCTGCTGCAACTTGTAGAGTGGACTAGTCTCTAGATGCAAATGCAGGATGCAGACAAAGAAGAACTGCACGAGCGAGCAGATGTAGTGATTTGTTCGTGTATATGGAAACCTAAACCTAGGATGACCTCACAACTTCTACGCAAATGGATAAGCGCGGTATGACTGCTTCTACTAATTTTTCAAGTATAAATGAGGATTATGGGAATAAACACAGCTAAAAAGAGAGAATGAGTTGCAGAAATGTGTGACGTTAGTTTTTGCTTATTTGGGACAGTTTTATACCAAACAGACGCCATGGTTATACCAAACACAAACAGATCATTCCACCTTGGTTAAAAAAAATAACAACCTAGGAGGAACTAGGGGCGTTTGAAAATGTGAGTGAGATCATTCGGTTGCTTCCACACCTAACCTTTGTTTCTTTGTTTGTCGTTAGCTTGTTGAAGAACTAAACCAACTAAGCTACTAGCTAGTGGAGTAGCATTATTTTTCACTATAACACGGTTGATGCATTTGCTAAAGTAATTTGGTCTTATCTTTGGATGGAGTTGGTAGGAAATCCTTTTCATAGCCCTAGTCATGCATGTCACTTGCTCCCTCCAGATAGCTCCATCCATGGTAAGAGATACAGTATGTTTTTAATTATATATCTTGTGTTGTGTACATATTGACCATGATATGGCTACGTGTGTTTGTAACAATGGAGGGATTGATCTCTCTCACTGTTATCTCAGCTCAACACACGTGTTGATTGAGTACTAGCTAGTTCATACTGGTAATCTCGTTCCCACAGTGCTGTCCTGTGGACTCGTTCCCACAGTGCTGTCCTGTGTCCTGTCCACACACTCACATTGCTACTTGCTCCAACAGTCTACAGATGTTTAGACTTATCTTCACTAAAATAGCTGGACCAGCAGGACTAGTGCGTCATGCAAATAGAATATATAATATAGTGCTAAGTTGCTACTAGGCGTCACTGCGTCAGTATATGCAGTAGAACTTGATAATACTACTAGTGCTGAGAAACGCCCAAGAGAGCATATATTTGTTCCCGCAGCATCATGCCAGAGAGCATTTCTACCACGGGTGTGCTCAGCTCATGGGACATGGACATGAGATCTTTAAACTGGCATGTAGCTTAGGTAGAAATGCAGTGTAGGAGTAAGCTCCATTTCCTGTCCTGATAGTGGCAGATTACTAATAATATGTGCATTGGATCCTTCGCTGCTGAGAGCAAGTATTATAACAAGTTGTAAGCCGGCTAAATGTTGACGTGGAGGAGAGAAGGAAAGAGAGAGAGGAGAAGCAGGTTGTAAGCTTACAGCCAGCTTGGGCAGAAGAACCAACAAACTATGTGAGATAGACATGTGGACCCTATATTAATTGGGAAGAGGTAATTGTTGCATGGATGGGCTGAGAGAAGGCTGTAAAAAATCCTATAGCCGATTTACTAGCTGTATTATAATACTTGCTCTGAGATGGTTGCAGACGGGCTGTTGGACGACGATGCATATAAGTAATCCTTCTTCCTAGTATGGAGACAGGAGACAGCAAGTGCAGTGAATGATGAATGAGCATCGCCAATCACCAGTCACCACCAGCTTGGAGTCGACGGACGACGGGCAAGTGTGGTCGACGAGAACCTCAGATGGGACGCAAAGAAACATACGACTACGAATTTTAATAAGTCGGGTGGATGCAAGTTAGACCGACCGCCACTTCCACCGTCACCCCCCGTTGTTTTGAGTCTTGTTGCGATCACCATTTACTATTAAGTACTAGATCAAGTAGCTGTAATTTAGGTTAATTACTCTTGACGATTCTACTGCTTCTAAATCTATCAAAAAGAAACATACGACTACGAATTTTTGAGTCGGCTGGATGCGTACATTGTTTTTGAGTCTTGTGCGAAGAGCACCAGGGACGGTTGTGCATGCTTATGCTGTCCTACGATCTCACACAAGTTGCTGCGGT